>CABFOV010011924.1:2000-12542 GCA_902141375.1 Timema poppense | reverse complement strand
CGGTACCATCTGTGTGCCTTTATCTCTGTCTAGAGCCGGTACCATCTATCTGTGTGCCTTTATCTCTGTCTAGAGCCGGTACTGTCTGTCTGCCTTTATCTCTGTCTAGAGCTAGTACCGTCTGTCTGTGTGCCTTTATCTCTGTCTAGAGCTGGTACCATCTATATGTGTGCCTTTATCTGTCTATAGTCGGTACCATCTATCTGTGTGCCTTTATCTCTGTCTAGAGCCGGTACCATCTATAGGTGTGCCTTTATCTCTGTCTAGAGTTGGTACCATCTATCTGTGTGCCTTTATCTCTGTCTAGAGCCGGTACCATCTATCTGTGTGCCTTTATCTTGTCTAGAGCCGGTACCATCTATCTGTGTGCCTTTATATGTCTAAAGCCAGTACCATCTATCTGTGTGCCTTTAGCTCTGTCTAGAGCCGGTACCATCTATCTGTGTGCCTTTATCTCTACCTAAAGCCGAGAACCATTTTACTGATAGGACTAAAACTTGGTATCCTAAGTGTTTTTTTAAGGATAAAGGTCATATTTTGAGAGTTTTACACGCATTTGCGTAGAGGGAGATTAGAAAACAATTTTTGAAAACCCACGCTCATTACAGCCGACCATGATTGAACCTCAATTTCCCCGTGATAGGCCAATTACTCTACTGCGCCTTAGACCATGCAGCCAGCGAAGCGGGTAGCTATCTTAGTGTTTTCGTTGTTTACTTATGTGTATAAAGAAAAAAAAAATCTATTTTCTTGACACACACACACACACACAAAACACTTTTTAACATTACAAACAAAATGGCAATCCTCATTTCCCCCACGCAGGGACTAAATGAATTTGAGGATACTTAATATGGGCAGAAATTTTATCATATCTCCGCTACTAATTGAGATACAAAATAACTAATTGTTGTAAAGTTGTAGTATTTTTAAGAATATATATATATTTTATAAAACCAACAGTTTCAGAACTATAATAAATGTAATATTTTTATGAAACTCTTTGAAACTTGAAAGTTATGTTCTTTGGTGGACAGAGATGTTTCATGTTCCTCTTTTCTCAATGTTTCTGTATCACTATATATTATTTCATCTATTATATTTGATGGAGTGTTTCTGTAAAATTGTATAATATTTCGATTCACAAATCTTACTAGCTTTTAGTAGATGTCTATTTTGAGATAAAAGAAAGTCTGTGTGGTGGACCGAACCGTTTATTCATAATGTGTATTTATATTCGTCCTCAATGCTAGTCTTGTTATAATTGTGTTTATAAAATGTTGTTTTAAGAGGAATTTCATCTTAAAACAATTCCTTGTAATCTGTTGAGGACTTGAGCCCGAGTCAGCGAAGGTAGGTTCCCCCTTTCGGCCTTTCCCGTGTAGGTCACTTCTCTAGCAGTCTCACAGTGTAGTAGGTCACTTCTCTAGCAGTCTCACAGTGTAGTAGGTCACTTCTTTATCAGTCCCATGGTGAAGATCAGTTTGTTCCTCTATATATTATATTAGTTTTTATAGCGATTCACTTTTCATTAGTGTTGTTTTGTATTGGCGGTAAGTTAACCATCTATTTCCAAAAGGTAGTACAAAGACAATATTGCTCTGTGGGAGTTTAAAAGTGAATGAAGAGAGTTGTTATAGCTTTACAATGGTGTTATTTTGTATCTGAAATAGTTGTGTGGATATGATCAAAATTGGAAATTTTCTCTGATATAAAACCCTCAAAGTCATTTTGATTGGAAAACAAGAGTTGCCATTTTGTTTGTAATGTTACATGAGGCTTGGATACAAAATTTAATCATAACCATTTAGGTGTATTTGGAGAAAATATTTTTTTTAATTTTTTGCCCTTGTAAACTACCATTAATTTTAGGCTATATATTTAATTCCAGAACTCCTCAGGGATACCTTATGAAAATCCTAGATATGCTACCAAGTTTTAGCCCGATCTGTAAAATGATTTTGGCTCAAGGCCAAGATAAACAGACAAGCAAACAGGATCACGAAAACTACTTTTTTGATTTCAGGTGTTCATGAAATATTGACATCTATCGAAAATTTTGAGTTTGATTTATTTTTACGTTCACAATACTTCTCTCTCCAAGGGGTCAAGATAAAATAAAACATAAAGAGTACCATTATGGTGAACTATTTGAATTTACCTGAGCTTACGTTATATGTCATTTAATCACAAGTCGCTGTTGTAATACTGTTTATTATGTTGAGTTATTTCATATTTAGGGAGATATTTCAAATTTACATATAATATAGCCCAATTTCATCTTAATTTGAAATATTTCAAGGCTGAGAAGGCTATTGTGGGTGTTGAAGTCAGCACAAAGCAGATTTGACCTTTAACTTTTGATATTTGGAAGCTGTGCAATTTCTATATTTAATTATCGTATGTATCTAGTTTGACTCGAGTAGAAAGTACACGTGTAACATGTGTTTAGGATCTCCACAATAAGACATACCACCCCATGCTTGAACTGAGAAAGAGGCGAGTGTGGGAAGATAACCTGCATCGTATTAACAAACACAACGCAGAGGCCACCATTGGCCACCACAGCTACACTTTGAGGGCCAACCACCTGGCAGATATGGTGAGAAACAATTGCTTACATTAGTTACATCTTGAGGGCCAACCACCTGGCAGACATGGTGAGAAACAATGCTTACATTAGTTACATCTTGAGGACCAACCACCTGGCAGACATGGTGAGGAACAATGCTTACATTAGTTACACCCCGGGAGCCAACCACCTGGCAGATATGGTGAGAAACAATGCTTACATTAGTTACATCTTGAGGGCCAACCACCTGGCAGATATGGTGAGAAACAATGCTTACATTAGTTACATCTTGAGGGCCAACCACCTGGCAGACATCACCTGGCAGACATGGTGAGGAACAATGCTTACATTAGTTACATCTTGAGGGCCAACCACCTGGCAGACATGGTGAGGAACACAGGTTAAATTAGCTACACCCTGGGAGCCAACCACCTGGCAGACGTGGTAAATAATAGGTAAGACATATTAAGTTTTTGAATTAAAACACAAACAACCAGCACAATCAAAAGAACATTACTAAACAATCATATATCAATTGGATCTTATGGATTATATTAAGATATACATTTTACAATAGTTGTCTAGAGCAATAGTATGGATTTTATGATTTAATTGTAAGAAGAATTTGAAAATATAATACATCTGTAGCATTGAAGTGTTGATATGTCTGGTTTGTAGTTATTTGTTGGTAAATCAATTGGGTAGTGTTGCCTAATAATCCTAGCTGAAACTTATATTTAATTGAAAACCAATATAATGTAAGTACTTCTCCAAATTGTAGACTTTCTCAAGATTAGATAAATTATAGCGAGGTAAATGTTTATTATCATTTTCTGTCACCAGACAGCACGCCAATATGTACGTCAGATGGTAAAGTTAACGAAAAGCAGGAGGAGACGAATAGGAGATAATCTAGTTGGAGGAGTTAACTATCAACAGCTGGATATACCAGAAGAGGTAAAGGAAAATCTAACTACTTTTTATTGTGGATCGATGATGACCGCCTATGTTTTAATCTGCCTTTTAATGAGTTGCTTCAAATAATACAAGCAGCAGTAATGAAACAAATTATATAAAATGTTATTTGCTATGCACTATTTAAAAAACTATGCAAAGAATTAGGCACTAAAATTCATTTTTAGGTTAGTATTTCCAGCTATTGCTCATGTGGATGAGATTAAGAAAATGTTTCCCCAAAAATTTAGTAAATACAAATATTATTTTGTAAAGGGGACACTATAGTTTAGGCTCACAAGCACTTAGGCTTAACAATGAGAACCAAAATCATAACTTCATTAAGTCAGTTGGTCTAGTCTTTTGGCCTAAGAGTAAATTTTATCAAATGTCACTTGGACTAAAATGATCCGAATAAAACAAATGTCCCCGTCATTAATTTAACAAAGAATAAGTTTGCCTGAACTTCACTATCCTAAAAGTAACATAAAGTCAATTTGTTTAAAGTTGTTTGGCCAAAAATTATTATTATTATTAATAATAATAATGATTAGTAATCTCAATAATTAAATTTGGACAAACTACAAGCTGACTATTAAATAACACTTTTTTTTATCATCATTAACTGTTTCCATCAAGTGGCCGGATCAGTTTAGTAAAATGCCTCCATCGTCCTCTATTCTTCTCCTCTCACTTGAACATTTTCCCATCTCTTTCTTGGCCTCCATTGTGGTCTTTTTTATAAATACTTCATAATCCATTTATAAATAAAAACTTTTAAAAACATTAAATCTGTTGGAAAAATCTTATTTTAACTTTTAAAGAGGTTATATACTGAAGGAATTGAAAAACTAACACGCGCCTGACAGCGTTACCACACTAACAATATAAGATTCAGGTGCAGCGTATGGTTAATTAGGTTAGTTACAAACTATAAGAGTATTCGGTTGAGAAGCCTTTCACATTCACCTAGAGATAAAGCCAACAATGAAGATCTTGTAGGGAAGTTCTCGAGGTGCAGTTTCTTATAATATTATATCCAGGTGAATAAAGGAGATCCCTTTTAGCTCTTACAAGATTTACTATACACATTTATTTAGTAAAAACTGCCACTAATGATACGTAAAAGCAGATTAATAACACATAATTAATATATCTCTGCATTAGATCACTTTACACAATATCTAATAAATGTGTTGAGATTGTAATTTAAGATAAAGTAAAATACAATAAAAATAAGAACAAAGCAACTAGTCGTGGAAGGTGTCCGGTAGAGGGCTACTAATTCTCAGAAAAATGCTGCTAGAGGAGTGATAAGGGAGAGTGAGAGGTGTAAATGGGGATTCCTAGCAGGCACTGTTACCATAATCAAGTCTTATTTTGAGTTATTTAAGACATTTCAGCAATCAGAAGTAAATAATTGCATCAAGCGGTGTAAACTATGGTGGCTCAACTGTAAAATAAAGAGAAATTTAGCACATAGTAAAACCTGATAAGCAGTACAAATAATGTTTAGAAAGGGTTATTGTAATTTTAAAACTTGACAAAATCAATACCAGATTGAATGTGTGCTTTATTTGTTTCAGTTAGATTGGAGGAAAAAAGGTTTTGTGACTCGTTCTTTGAACCAACTGGATTGTGGTTCATGCTATGCGTTCAGCATAGTCACCGCCATTGAAGGTCAGCTCTTCAAGCAAACGGGACAATACACAGAACTAAGGTCTGCTCAAGTGCTTAATCTTAATTGAGAAATATGTAATAATTACATTTATTTTTATATATATAAATTACTGACCACCTGTTAAATTAAGCAAAATAGATGAAATGTGTATTTAAATGGAGATCTCATATTTCATTATGTTTGTAATCCATCCCCAAGAAAAACTAGCATACAGTTTAAAAAAGAGCATCATCTTATACCAAAACTTTGATGATGAAACACATTTTCAGCCGATTAACGATGTTAACAAGATTTATGAAATTTCTCATTGTTACAAAATAAAATTAAGGTTGAGAAACCTATTGCAAACTAATGGTATGGATTAAAGAGTAATATTAAAGTAATCAACATAGAAGGTCTTTATAAAATCGCCCACTTTAGTGGCCACATGATGTAAGGTGTTATTCTCACACTATACTAGACTGCCAAAGACGAGACGAATAGGGTTTAATCCTGGACGGATGGTTTTCCATTCTCATTCCACACAAATGTGAGAACACTTCCTCTAAGACTCAAACTTCCTATTCCCTAACACAATAGTGTAATCAGTACATAGGCATACAATCTAAACAAGTATTAAAACACTGTGTTAAAAATAATAAAAATAAATAACTTGATACCATTAATTCTATAGAAAACTAAGTGAATTTTAGACAAAGAAATACTTCTCTGTTTTATGTTGACCATCCAAGTGGTGTAGCAATAGTAGTGAGAATAGTTAAGTCTCTTTTAAATTGACTAGTTATGAAAGTGTGTAGAGTATTCAACAGCTTCAAGAAGAACATTACATTTGATGGTATAGGTAAGATAATGATAGCATTACTACACTACTCATCCATGATAGGAGTGGTGGTAAGTGACAACTAACAAAAGTTAACCAGATCTACTCTCATGTATCCTTACGCCAAACCATGTGATCTGCTTTCACTTTTGGCAGTCAAAACTTTACATTATTGAAACACAAACATGTGGAAATAACTGTTTGGATGTTTCTTTTTGTGGAAACGGTGTCTGTGGTTCACTTAAAAATGCCTTTCAAATGAGAGCTTCTAAAAGACTGCCTTCTCTTCATAAATTAATATGATGAACCAGATGAAATAAGGACGGTTGAGGACGTTATACAAACTGTGTTCGGTTGTGTTCATGTGCATGTGTTTACAAAATAAAAATGTTCCCTTTTTAAACTTATATTTTGTATTGCTCTTTCTGTAAGTTACAAAAAAAACACGAAAATAATTTTGGTGGTCAATTATAACAAGATACAAGTGCATAAATATAGATAAGTATTTTTAATTTATTATTTCATGCAAGATAATATCTCTTGTTAACACAAGCACGAAACATAAAAGTTGTAGTTCTTTTAATAAGCTACGAAAAATCCAAATATACAGTAATGCTTAGGGAAGTATTATTAAAGGCATTTATTACACTTTTGATTGATATTATAGTTTTACTAAGAAAATAATAACTATTTTCACATGAGTGACTTTCAATTAATGTTTGTAATAACAATCTTGTGCAAGCTATCTGTTACCACCACTCCTACGCTGGTTATATTGTAGGCAAACCGGCAATATTGGTCAGAGTATGTTTGTTTGCTTACAGCCCCCAACAGATAGTGGATTGCAGCACAACAATGGGAAACTACGGGTGCTCTGGAGGATCTCTGAGAAACACTCTACGCTATTTGGAAAGATCCGGAGGGCTCATGACAGCTAGCGAATACCCATATACAGCTAAAGTAATTATATAGTACTTTCTTAGTATTAGTTAGGCAGTAAATATTGTAACAATTTGAGCCGGCCTTTGGTTTTGTAAGAAGGCCGAGGAGAATGATAGAGTGAAAGTTTGGAGGGAAACGTCCGCAAAGGGAGACCAAGGCAGAAATGGGAGGGACAGAGAACAGCAAATATACAAGCAATAGGAGAAGAATGGACAAGGTAGGAAGAATGGTGGAAGGAAAGAGGAAGATGGAGGCATCTTACTAAACTGACCTGGACACAGGCTGGAAAGCGTTCATGATTATGATGATGATATATTGTATTCTATTTTTTTTATCACCGCATCTTACTACTCACTTGGGCTATACGCCTATATACTAATTAGACTAATGGATTATGAAGGCTTAGTTTAGAGGAAATGCACCAAAATTTGCATGAACGGAGTGTAAAATCATTTAGGAAAAAAAACTCGGTACACTTGACCGGGATCAAACCCTGATCTCCCCGTCTTTGGCAAGTTCTAGTTTTAAAATATGTTATATGTATGCAAGGCTAACACAAGAATAAGCTAGATGAACTCTCACATGGGTGACTCGTATTAATTACTTCTCTGTTCTTTTCAACTGCACTTCCTCATTTCTAATTCTTTCCTTCCATTCTCCTCCAAATCCACATTTTCAGATTTCTATCCTTTTTACATCATCTTTCCTTAATGTCCATGTGTTTGCGCCATACAACATTAGAAACCCACATTTTACTAATGATACACTTTTGGGTGTGCCGGGAATCAAAGAGTGAACTCAATAGGCAGACACACTACCGACTGAGCTAATGTGTTGGACCACAAGAGTTTGATTTACAAATGTCGGTGCATGCCATCCAGCCATAATACCTTTTCATTTGTGTCTAGCAATCAAGATGTCGTTTCAGAGTAAATGAGACTGTAGTCCACATTACATCATGGGCAGTATTACCAGCACGAGATGAGAAAGCTCTTCAAGTTGCCATAGCAACAATGGGCCCGGTGGCAGCTTCAATAAATGCCAGCCCACACACTTTCCAGTTATACCAGTAAGTTTATCAACACTAAGCATAAATGTAATTATTGAAAATTGTGAGGAAAAAAAATACTAACTGTAACAAAATTAATTACAAGGAATGAACAAATCTTGCTAAGTGGCCCTATGCTCTGCTTTCGGTACACCGGCCGGGGTGTGAGCCCAATAATACTACAGCTGATTAACTAGAAACAGACTCAGTGTGGTTTACTGCGTTCTTTTAAACAGCAGCAAAATTGAAATGAATGAAACAGTTTTAGCCCTTTATGCATTGTTGGATTGGTATTCTTGAAGAACTTGATGATTTTGTCTTGTATCCATTTCCCAGTACAGGAGTATATGATGATCCAAGCTGCTCTTCAGACAGCGTGAACCACGCCGTCGTGGTGGTGGGGTACACCAAAGATGTCTGGATACTCAAAAACTGGTGGTCAGACAAATGGGGGGAAGATGGGTACATGAGACTTGCAAGACACAAGAACCAATGTGGGATTACTAACTATGCTGCTTATTCTATATTATAGACTGAACATTCTATCTGGTACAAATATGTGTAACTGTTTAAATTCTGATTAATCTATAATTTATCTGTTAAGCTTTCCCAGTACCTCAAAGTGAGCTAGAAAAATCCATTTTCCACCCCAAGTTTTCCAAGATAAATCAATTTTTTAACCTTAGAATTAAGCAATAAAAAAACACAATTTTACCCAACTTATGAGAAAATACTAAGATTTTATTTATTTCTTCCATCTAGAAAAATGTAAAGAGTGAATATGAAAATATTTTCTCATTTTATTGGGTATTTTTGTGACAAAAAAAAGAAGACAGGAGTAAGTCAAAAGTTGTCATGAAATCATGTTGCAGTCCTTTGTATTTTATAATTTAATATATAAATTTGTATTAAAGTCTTTTTTTTAATTTACTTAGTTTTGTGAAATTCAAACTTTTAACCAAAGTCCTTACTATCCCGACCTGTCAAATCCCTAGGAAAAAAAACCCACAAACCTTTTGTCAATCAGTACAACAAACTTTTTATTAAGTTTCCGCAGGCACCAATTGTAATAAATGAAGAAAGAAAATCATACTATGCGGAAAGATGAAATTATTATACTCGAGTTCACATGGGTAAAATTTTAAATGAATGTGAATAATAATCCTTTTTTTTTAAGAGAAGGAAAAGAGATTACTATGCAGAAATATGAAATGATTAAATTTGAGTTTACACAAATAAAATTTTAAATGAATGCAAATAATAATTCTTAAAAAAATGGCAGCACCACTTTGCAAACATCCTTGTAACTAAAACTTGTGGGCAAGCAGGGATTCTCGTATATTTAGAACATCTTGTGTCACTTAACACTACTCTTCCGGTATATATACACTCTGTACTGCTGGACTATATCTTCCATCATTTTCTAGGATGAACATACTGAATGTGTAGTTTATTCTCATATGTGAACCATTTTTGTAACCAGTTCTAGTATCACTTTATTTTTATATTATGTAGGTAAATGGTCTACAAAGTTTAGATAGTTTTTCTCACAGATGTTAAATGTTTGATAAACACCAATTTTTGTTTTCAAAAATCAAATCATAAGTATTGTAACATTTGTCAAACTGTACAGTACATTGTTAGAATATATGATATTGGAAACATATTTAAAATACAGAGAGCCTCTAATTACAATTGACAGTTATATATTTTATGTCTATAATATGTTAGTTACAGTTTTTTTCCAACAATAATTTGATTCACTTTGATTTAAATAAATATAACTTAATTGGATAGTTAATAAAAAAAGTGTGTGTGTGCTAATGGAATGCTATACTCATCCTGTGGTCCAAACAAAAGGCTCAAGTCTTTCTTCGAGAGGAAGAGAATTGTTCAGGGTTTCCATACTCTCCAGTGTCTGGTTTAGAACCATATGGCAGCGGTTTAGCTGGTGAGACAACTCGTGCACTTTTCCCAGTTTCTCCGCATACTTGGCATACTTCTTTTGACGCTCTGTCATCACCGTCATCAGGCGAGAGATGTCAAAGTCCAACTTTAATAATGATAGTAAACATAAATATCAGCGATTTATAAATAGGGGTGTACACTAAAGAGATTGTGAAATTAATCAGATAAAAAAATTGCCTCATGAAAATATAGCATTGGTATAAGTTGATTGATTTTAGGGACTTGAATATTTAATTTAATTACTTAATTTATTTTTTATTTAAATGAGATTTATTTTAAAAATCCATTTGTATTGATTTAGCAAGGGATTCATTTAAATTTAATAGTGAATAAATATATAATAATTGTATCAAACACAAATTGTTAGCCGGTAATGCTAAGAGTATAGGTATACCCTTTTTATGCAATCCCAACTTCAATATATCTGATAATGATAATTGATAATTAAAATATAGATTAAAAAAAAGTGGAACTAGACCACAGTTCTTAAAAGGAGAAGTTCCCTTCAACACAATATAATATATTAGTGACTTAAACTAACTAATATAGTCTAAATA
>CABFOV010011923.1:0-12545 GCA_902141375.1 Timema poppense | reverse complement strand
TAACCAGCACTAACGTAGCACAAACGATGGGTGTTTTCAAAAATCGGGTGGCTAAAAGTCGGGTGGCCAGGGTGACACACATTGAAAATACAATATAAACCATAAAGGCTTTCTCAGAAATAAAACACTGCAAGAAAAACTTTCTTTACTCTTCAAAATACACACAACAGAAGAAAAAAAGCCAAAGACCTTCAAGACCACTAATCAGAGGCTCATTCTGTCCACTTGTCCATCTAGTTATTGATCATTACTGTAGGATAATCCCCATCCTAATCCTTTTTCCCCTTCATAAAGACTAATAACATGGACATACGTGACATATGTAATCGCCTTCACAATGACAATACATAGCTACTTACCACTTGTCATTATTTGTCGTCATCTTCGTCTCATTACGCGGGTGAAGGACTCAGATTCTTACTTTAGTGTCAGCTGTCAAAATAGCAAAGTGGCTTGTCCATTGTGTGACGAAAAAAAGAAGCTAAGGTTGATTATAAGAGAAAATGTCATGTATACTTCATTCACGGTAGGAATTACTCTAAGAAAGGTCTTTTTTCCTACCAATATTTTACTATATAATATATTTCTGGTAGGGAAAAAGGCCTTTCAGAGAACAATTCCTACGCTGAACAGACTTTATTTCTGGTGTCTTGAGACACAAATATTTTGTTCAATCGATAGTTGAAAACTACAACTATGGACAACCATCACAATGAAGACTTTCATTATTATTTTTACTTTGTCATAATCCCCCCCCCCCCTATTTATTTAAGGTATTTAACTTACACTTTGTGAACCGACTGATTATATCAGCACACAACTTATAAACTAACCTAAATCTAGGATCTACACAACACCCAGTCCCCCGGCCGTTAAATTATCACCGTGAAAGGTGAAACCCACATTTCACCAATGATAATTTTTCTTGGCCATGCTAGGAGTCAACACCGGGACTCTTAGCTTAATATATAGACACGCTACCAACCAAGTGAAGGTTTCAGAATATTTTTTCATGTTGAGATGATTCTTATAATTCGGTCTCTCTGACTTTTAAGGCTACAACTGAAACGGTTTGACGGATTTTGTTCAAAATTGATATTTAAGTAGCCATGCCTCAGTTTTTCTAAAAATGTGTATTCTAGTCTTCAACTTAATGGTAGTTTATGGATGACTATTTTTTAAAGTTGTTTTACATAACATATAAGAATGTATGATATATTCTAAATTTTGAAAATTTACATTATTTTTAGCAATTTTATTCAAAATATATAGGTAATTGAAGAGTGTTATATATGTTATCAAAACAATGGGTTTTTTTTCTGAGAAAAACTTAATAAGGGATGGTTTACTGATAGCCATTTTTTGAAAATTTTGTCCAAAACTTTAATGAACTATGAGAAAGTTTGTACGATTGTGTTCGAGCTAATTTTGTGTGACTGTGTGAATGTGTGATCCCACACGGGCTATCCGCATAATTTAGACGAAATGCATTTGAATTTGGATGTAAAACCATTAATGAGAAACCAACTCAACCTGCCAGTTCGAAATCAACCCCTGACCTCGTTGATGGCAAACAGAGACGATACTAGATTGACGCCTCTACCCGCGTGATCACCGCTAAGTGTTTCATCTTCAGCAACAGTATTGAAAACTTTTATTTCTACTTATTTTATTTGAGCTATTTTGCGGGAACTTTCTAAACAAAGGTCTGTAATTTAAGTATATTTGATTTTGATCAATGTTGGTGACCCTGACGTGATCACTCAGAGGTACCTTAAGACGCGGACAATATATAAGACAAATTACCTAACACTATACATACAACTCTTGTCAGAAATGTCAAAAACAGATAAGTATAACACACAGTTATAAAACCAATACAATTTAGCCATAGTCTGGGATAAAACCAAGATCCTACAAATAGACAAACGGTTTCTTCTTCTAAATACTGTAGATTGCTAATGATTTAAACTAAACAACTAAATTGATAGGAAGGTCGTACCTAGACCTATAAAATAATATTTTATGTATTGCTATATTAAAATATATCATAAATAAAATAACAATTGTATAAATATCTACCCACACCAATCAATACAAAGTATAGATGACCATTCTCATCAGATGTGATCCTACTCAAGTGTATTGAGGTTGTTTTTTCCTTCTAATGGGTTTACCACTTTCCTTCTACGCAAGTGTGGGTGCATTTCCTCAATATTCAGTATTTCTAATAATACTTACCCCTTAAGTGTCAATATGCGGATATCCTGGGAAAATAGCAAGGCTTGGCACAAGTATAAATATTTGTTTGAAAAATAATTTAGGGCAAGCTAAATATAATTGTTTAGAGAAAGGCCTTTTAGAATATACAAACAAAAATGTATTGCTGTCAATATTGACAACATTTTGTTATATTATTAGTGTTATTTTATTGTTATTGATCCATCAAAAGAGGCGGCTGCAGTTAGCATGACTTGACTCACGAATACGTGAAAGTAGGTCCAGTTACTGACTTCTCTTGTTATCAAAAAGGTTTTTCCTAAGAAAATTGGACGTTCTCCACCTGATTATAATATTGAAAAAAAACACAAAGTGGAAGGACTCTAGTGTTTTGCTCACCTGTACCGAGGTTATAAAAAACATGTTTTTGGAACAAAAATGTCCAACGGTCGGAAGAGAACGGTAGAATCAAAGAGAGAGAGGATATCACGGCTTCTTGACCAACTCGAGTAGGCCACAAAGGTGAAGGCCCTCTCCTTCTAAATATATACACGTGGCGATTCTCGGAAAGAAAAGGGTAACATTCCCAGGAAAGTGTGTTTCGTCCTTTGAGGACATTCCAGTCGGCGCCAAACCACTGCCACCCCACCTCCCCCTCCTATCGTTAAACCTCAGCATCATGCCAACCACCCCGTGGAGAACTACCCCTCCTTCGTCCCCTAAACCTCGCATTTCAGACTAAGCGGTGGCTCACTCTGTATTGACAAGGGGTTATCAATAACCTCTTGGTCTTGTGTCTTTAAATTACCCCTAGACTTTGCCTACTTGGGTGAATTCAAATCTATCTTGACCGCATTTTACTAACCTTTTGGGTTACATGCTTAGGTACTAATTACGCTAACGGTTTTAAGGATTAGAAAGCTTATATTTATAGAAATTATAACATAATCTGCGTGGAGGGACAGTGGATAGACGATTTTGGAAAAACCACCCTCAGTACACCCGATTGAGATTCTAACATCAATCTCGCCGTCATCGGCAATCTAGTCTACTGTGAGAGTTATGCCTTAGACCATGTTGCCACCGAGGTGGATTGCAGCTTAACTTGACGCGCCTAAGCACTCTAAGCACTATCTCACTTGGACTAAGAAATACAAAATAAAAAGAGATGGAAAAAAATAAGCAGTTCCAGTTAATCCTGCGACGTTTTTTTTTGTTTACTTGCTGATAATCTTTCCCCTCTTACTCTCACAAAAAAAAACTCTACTATTTGCAATTTGACAGCATTGACTTGCATTTTAATTTATTTTTATTTTTTCCTATTCTAGATAGACAAATGCTTCCACCAACTCTTTTATACTACACCCTGACGGGAAGATTCCTATGGCAATTTTCGTAAATACACCAAATAGCCGGAACTGTAGAAGTTAAAAAAAAAGTTTACAAACTCTACTTCAAGATAAAAAAAAAAGATGTTTGTGTAAATGTAAAACTAATTTTAGATTTATTAGATATATAATAACAATACTAATATTGCACGTCTGGGATACATCGATGTGTAGCTCAGTATGTGGAAAGATAGCCAGTATTGATGTACTCTTGTCCAGGGGACGCCCGAATGTACTGATCATACATCCTTTCCTTGGAGACTCTTTCCATGTCCCGATGAGATGAGAAGATGGTGATAGAGAACATATGGGTGTAGAACCAGTGGAAACATTTAAACCTAACTTAAGCCTAACCAACCAAACCCTGGTGAAAGTTGGGATAGTTCCCCTTTCGGGGGAAATACGCTGGATACCAGCCGGTAATCTAACCCGGGGCCTTTAGGCACGTAGCCAGCTGCATTGACCACTACAACACGGGGCCAATTATTAGACTAATAGCTATGGTTTTAGTTTAAATGTTTTTTTTAGACTTGCCAAATTAAACTTAGATACATTAACGTATAAAATTCTATTTTGATTTATTACATCTGTCTGCTGAGATTAAGGTCTTTGGTTAATTTCCCGGCATGGACCAAATCTATCACCAGTAAATTTAAGTCTTCCCTTTTATCGTTGATGAATTAGTGGCTGTTGACTGGGTGTGTTGTCCGTTCTAGAATTAAGTTTGTGTGTAAGTCGTGTCGTTTACTATCCTTTTTCTCTGAAATAAGAAAGTGCACGTTCAATACCTCAATTAATAATAAGTATTAACACAAACTGCAATATAAAACAGGAGTCGTTGGATATAAAGCAAGCAGTGAGGCAGACTTAAAACTTTTTGGCAAATGCCCCTCTGTGAATAATTAGTCAAAACAGGAGAAGGATGGAGAGGGGGTGGCTTAGAGGAATCAATTAGAGTCAATTTATCATTCTTCGTGCGTAGGCAAACGAGGGAAAACAAGAGCGCCACACGTTGGACCAATCGGAAGATCATCAAATATAGTGACGTCACATTCACACGTTGCGACAACATCAATCATACCAACCGTTAATCACTGTTCCCGTTTTTATAGGAATGATAACAAAAAATATATAATATAGAAAAATAATTATATGTACGTACCCCTCCCTTTCTGCGCGGTTGTGACTGATGTAAGTTACAAATGACAACGTTCATGAATATACTTCTCTCTTCTGTTTTTTTTTTCGACATTTCCATGGCGTGTCATTTCATTCATTCTAATGTGAACGCTTCCATAAAACATTTGTATTTCCTGTGCTTGAGAAGAGTAGAGAACATTGATAAATATATATATCTACACATTTTTAAAAAAAAAATTAAAATTTGTTACATTTTTCATGAACGATAGTATTTTCAAGCAATTTTTTTTAGTATACACGTTTTAACATGAGAGTTATTTTACTATCTAAGCTAGGTGATGGTGGTAATGAGGGTAGTTCAGTGGCGTGCCATGGAGTGCTGCAAGGATAAGCAGAGTATGTTAAAACTGTAACTGATCATGTGTTACAGTAACGTTTGTCCTCACCCACTCTGTCCCCATTTGACTAATCATACAATAGGCTCTAATCTATATACATCATATGGAAAATATATGTTCATTGACACGTGACCAATGAGTATTCTACTGAGAGATGATAACATAATGTAATAGGTATAGTTTAAACTAAATATGCTTTCCCTGGCAACACTCCACGACACGGAACTGGAGTAGTTAGAGGAAAACCACCCGCAATAATTAGAAGAGTGGACGGCGGGATAGTTCGAACGAAAAAAACTCACACCAGTGGATACGCCAAATAAAGGTCAAGCTCAATAGTCTGGTCTTCCACTTATAGAGAGGTCTGGATTCAAATCCCAACCGGTTGTAGGACTGAAGAGGTTTTTTTCCAACTAAATAGTTTCCCACTTACTCGCAAAGCAAATATGGATAAACTTTCTCTAAATTGTGTCTTCCTCATCCCTCCTATATCAGTGTAATTAAATGCGTATATCTCGGAATAATAGTAAGAAGAGGACAATTAAAAATAATACTTCGATTTTATTATAACCATTGTGATATCCGTTTAAAGTAACACGTATGACGTTGACGTATGAATGGATTAGATGATTAATAATCATCTTTTTTCTACCCGTGTATGTGGTCAAATGGTTTAATACGCCACTATTGACTGCACTGCCGATGACGGGGAAATCCGTGACTCGAATTCCAGTTGGGTGTACAGAGGTTTTTATTTCAATTTGTTTTCCAATTTCCCTCCACGAAAATGTGGCTACCATTTCTATCAAATAAATCTTCCTCATTGTTAACACACTGACGTAGCTAGAACATGTTCGTATAACCTAAACGGTTAGTTAAGACTTGGTGCTAAAAAAAACCTTGTGTTTAATGTTCTAATACAAATAATTATCATGCTTCTATTAGAAAGGCAAATAATATATATAAATGTTATGTTGCTCTACACAGACTTCCTCCCGCTTTTATATCAAAAGAAAAATTTACTAAAAACTTGTAAGATTTGTGAAACGAAGTAATATGTAGATACATTATTGTACAGTAGCCCCATGGCTTCTTTGGTGCTGACTGACAGTTCACAGCAGACTTATGACAGTTAACATTTAGGTATATACCTAAATTTTGACTGTCAGAAGTGACAGCCGCTAAACATATGTTTTTGCAGATCACATGGTTCGGCGTAGGGATTCATAATTTGGTCTAGTCACTTTTCAAAGCCGTCAGATGTCAGCTGTGAACTGTCAGTCAGCACCAAAAAAGCCATAGGGCTACTGTAGAAACCATACACCAAAGATCATAAATGAAATAATATTTTTATACATTATTACTTACTCTATGGCATTATGAACCAGGAATACTGGTAAAGAAAAATTGAGCGAAGATAAATATCTTTGACCACCAAAGAGCATAAGAATCAAATTAATTTTCAAAGACCTGAATTAAAAAGTATTATATATGTTTGCTTATAGCTCAAAAATTATTGGTTTTATAAATATGTATTTCAAATAAAAGGCCTGTATCTTTAATTGCTCTGCCAATTTACAATGATAAGTTATTTCGTATCTCAAATAGTTGCGGAAAAATTATGAAAATTTCCTTCGTGTAAAGTATCCTCAAAGTCATTTTCATTAGAAAATAAGAATTGTCATCTTGTTTATTATGATAAGCAATATCCATATATAAAATTGAATCTTAATCGTTAAAGCGAATTGTGAAAAAATATATTTTTTTCTCTCTTTTAGCCCTACAGTAAAATACCCTTAATTTTAGTGTAAGATTTCTAATTCTGAAAACACCTGGGAGGCTGGGGACGGGGGGAGCTTCTGAAAACTCCATATAAAGTAGCCCCATGGCTTCTTTTGTGTTGACTCCCAGTTCACAGCTGATTTCTGACAGTAAACATTTAGGTATATACCTAAATTTTGACTGTCAGAAGTGACAGCTGCTAAACATATGGTTTTGCAGATCATATGATCCGGCGTAGGGATACATAATTTGGTCTGGTAGCGTTTCAAATCCGTCATCTGTCATTCAGCACCAAATAAGTCATGGGGCTACTGTACAAAGTCTTAGCCCAATTGGCAAAACAGTTTTGGCTCTAGACCGAGGTACAGACAGACGGCATTCCGAAAACAACCTTTATCAAAATCTCGACTTCAATTTTGTTTGATGATCACAATATTTTCTTTTCGAGGTGTCGAGAGAAAGTAAAAATGTTTGAGAGAAGATCTTTAAAGATGGTCAGTCAACGGCCCATCATAATGATTGCCTCCAAAGTTGTCGGCGGCAAAGCTTGTTTGCCATTTCTTTCACTAGTTTCTCCACTAGGTGTAGGTTGGGGTGTTACACTGAGCCATCTAAAAAGACAAATCTTCATTTATATTTTGGTTTAACCTTGTATAAATATGTCAAGAAACTATTGTTCTCTAAAAACTGCAGGAGCTAGAGCACACACAGCTTTCAACAGCTTACAATAAGATGACAAAGAATGATAGTTAAGAAAAAAAAGAAAAAAAAATAGAAAAAATGGAAAAAATACATCTTTTTCACCACAAAGATGACATGACATTTTTTTGTGCAGAAGTCAACGATGGTGAATGATTATTATTATTATTATTATTATTATTATTTTTCTAAAAGGGAAGCGGAATAGGAACTAAACTATCACTGAAAGTTTATTACCGTTTAAAAAAAAGCGTTTGCCGCTTTGTACTTGTTGGGTGGTTTGTTAGGAGAAAGCGGGGAACATTGAATCGGTTAAAGGATACTGAGCAAAATACCATGGGTGGGCCTTGGACAAATATATTTGAGCAAAAGAAATCGTGGGTGGCAACTAAGAAGTTCCTTCCACTTTATGTTGACAACCGAGATTTGTTGGTCACTGGCCAAAGTAGTTCAAAGGTCTAAGGAAAGAAAAGAGTGTACTGATGTGATATATGAAGGTTTGCCAAATAAGAGAGGTTTTTTTCTTTTCTTCTAAAAACTCCGTTGTGACTTATTTATTTTGGTGTAAAAACTGTTTCAAATTCGTAAACTGTCGTCCAACTTTTTTTTTTTTGCACAAGAGGTTGGTGTGGGTAAACCCATCCCCTTACGAATTCCCTCCATAAAGTGTTAAAGAAAGCCAAAACTTCCTTTCACCCCCCCCCCTCCCTCCCCAACCTTAGAACTGGGCAAGGATGACCTCAATGGCAGACCAACAACTCGGCGGGGAGTTGAGGGTGACAAATAGGTTCCGCTTTGTAGGGTAGAAGTTCCCACACAACATGTCTATCGCAAGGATGTAACAACTTCTTAGGAGCTATATACACTTGTCCAAAGAAACCTCCAACGTATCACACTTATTTTACTGTCGAGAAAAGATGGGAGAGAAAATATGTTTGACACAGCCCAACAACAACAACAACCAGAGGTCCAAAACCAATTGTGCGACTTGCGTTCTTTTGTACAAACGCCCCTGACTTTGCACAATACTAACTGTTCTCTCACTTAAGGGGATTGATACATTTCGCTTTGATGTCACCCATCTATCTTAATTTAACGCAAAGTGAGGCACAATTTCCTCAGATGAAATAGTTCCAGCAAATAAATATTTGCTCACATACATAGTACACACTGATTTTCATTGGAGGGGTCTTTTATGGTGTGAGGAAAATTTACTAGATTCACTTTAACGTATTCACACGTCAGAACATGTGATCTGCATTTTTGAAAGATATTATCAATCTTTATAATCATATATAGGCCTACATATACTTATAGTATCCATAAAAAAAAGTGCAGATCAAATTACTTGACGTGAAGGGAGAGGGGTAGTGAGACTAACACCCTCTACGGCTTGGGTCCAAATCCAAATTATACTACTATAATGCCACATGGCTCACTCACTCACTGACATTAATGTTTACCTACTTCCAAATGAGCTAGAAACTTGAAATTTGGCAAAAATCTAGCTTCTAACCTGTAACCGATGGGAAAATTCCAAAAAATTAAAAATTTTAATTTTAAACACTCGGAAAAAAATCAAAATAGGGGAGCAACTTTAAAGTAGGTGTGGACCTTTCTTTGGAGGTCTCTTGTGGTTAAACGGTAAAACCTATCAAAAAACGACTCTGAAATTGCATTAGTTTACATCCACTTGTAAAGAAAGCTCATTGGTGGTTTGGAGCCCTAGACGAGCAAAGCGAGTACTACTATAATGCCATATGACTCACTGGCATTAATGTTTACCTACTTTCAGATGAGCTAGAAACTTGAAACTGGGCAAACTTCTAGCTTCTAGCCTGTAACCGAAGGGAAAATTCCAAAAAAGTTAAAAAATATTAGTTTTTAACCCCCGAAAAAAAATTAAAATTTTGGAGCAACTTAAAAGTCAGTGCGGACCTTTCTTTGGAGGTCTCTTGTGGCTAAACGGTAAAACCTATCAAAAAATGGCTCTGTAATTACATTAGTTTACATCCACTTGCAAATAAAACTCATTGGGAGCAAAGCGAGTAATATATATATAATTCCGTAAAGATTTTAATATTCCGTGGAAAACTATGGGACTTGCGCAAGTCGTAGGATATTGGTAAATGGATCCATTTTTAGATCCTAATCTCAGGGACCGGGTTTAATAAAAGTATTCCTTTAGCTTGCACTCAAAAAATCTTCTTCAAATTCGCCCCTGTGGAAAACGTGAAACCAGGGACGATCCACTCGTACCTGTACAATAACACTAATAAAATAGTAACATGTCAATGTTGACCGCAAAATAAAAGGGCTGTATTTATTAAAAGGCTCTTCCTCTGAAAATTGGACTATAGGCCTAATAGTATTTTTTAGGTCACCGAGTTTTTTTTACGTACACTGCGTTTCACTTACCATCCGGCCTCTCCGCCATTTTACTCTCATGAGATAGGAATATAGGGTGGCAGGGTAGGGGGAGAATTTGGAGTAAATGTACCACCATTTGCATGGGAAGGTGAGAAGGAAAGAGAAGAGTTATAGAGAAAGTAAAGGAAAGAGGTAGAAAAAATGAGAAGTATAAAGAGGATAAAAACCAAGAGAATGAGGAAAAGTGAGAGAAAAATAAAGATTTAGGAGAGACAGGTAGAAAGAGAAAGGTATTTATATTTATCGAGAGAAGCTATTTAGGGGTGAATACCTGAGTACACCTGACTAGGATTCGAACCCCAAACCTACCTGGAACCGGCAAACCAAACAAGACGAGATGGATTGATCTATATTCTAGTTGTTATATAGTATTTGGCGTAGTATAGGCCCATACACTATTGCATTGACAGCTTAATTAAGGTACCGGGTCAAATTTCTGGCATGGCCAAAAAAATATCACTTTGAAATGTATTTTTGCTAACCTCAAAAGTGATATTATTTAACAGTCTTAAGTTGTTGTACTTGTTCAAGAATCAGTTTAGAATAGGTCGCACCAAAACCTTGCCTAATAAAAATATATAGGCAACATATGTATAAATCTAATGATCGTAAAATTCTAATTAATGTGTTTGGAAAACACCACATCAAAGAACCCTTCTTTAGTGTATTTGGGTATTATATCTGTTAAAAAATATACATTAAAAACAGAAGTAAATGACATCTTACAATGACAAGTGGAATGTCAGTAGGCCAACATCGCTTGAACATAAAATGACATTAAAAATAGATTTCATTAATTTTCTTCTGTTCGGGGTCTTTTGTCGTTATTTTACGACAGGACCCTACCTTTCAAAAGAGACCTCTCCGACAAAATAAGAAATAAAATTCTCCTCATAATGGTGGATGTATCAGTTTACATAAGAATAAGTCAAGGTGATGAGAATACTTCCTAAGGGAGGTTCGCCAGTTTAAATAAGAAGCTAAGCTCATGAGAATACCTCCTAATAATATAGGCTTATAAGTTTACGTAAGAAATCAAGGTAGTGAGAATACTTTCTAAAGTAGGTACACATCAACTTACATTGGAGTCAAGATTATGAAAATGGCTCAAAAGGGAAGCTCATCAGTTTACTTAAGAAGAAAAGGTAATGAGAATAATTCATAAAGAATATTAGTAAGATTATATAATAAGTCAAGATAACGAGAGAAAGGTTCGCCAGTGATTATGTCTGGTCTAGAGGATGCCTCTTAGTCCATGCACGTAACTCGAGAAAGTTAAAGTGGGAATGTAGGGAACGCGAGAAAAGGGTGGTGTTTTTTCAGTTTTTATCGCAAAACATTTTTCTGGAAAAAATACATCAAATAGTTCCACATTATAAACACAGAATTTAATATTCCTTACATGGTGAGATCAACAATTCTTGAATATCTTTCAAAGGTGTTCTGAAATTTAATGACAACTTTATCCGCCTCGGTGGCGTAGTTAGCTAACGTGCTAGTCATGTTGAGCTAGACTGCCGAGAACGGGGAGATCGAGGTTCGAATCTTGGTCGGATGAACTGGGGGTGGTTTTTCTTAAATGGCTTTCCACTCTCCCTCCTCACAAATGCGGGTTAACTTCTTCTAAATCCAACCTTCCAATTCCTAATCCATTATCGTAATTAGTACTTAAGCGTATAACCTGAACGGGTAGTAAAACGCGGTGCTAGAAAAATGACAAGTTTAAAAAAAACTTATCAACTTATTATGCTATGATCATGACAGATATTCAACAATTGTTGACATCACCAGGGGAAGAAAATTAAATTCTATGTTTCTACTGAAGTAATATTTTATTAAATTTGATAGAAAAAATTTTTTGCTATAAAAACTGCCTTTTCTCGCACTCCCCACACACCCATCTTAAACTAACTCTGCTTATACTGGCAACACTCCATGACAAGACACTAGTTTACCGCAACATAAAACCATAGAAAACTGGACCTCACATCATTAATTTAAGTTAATGTGGCTTTACATTCTAACAAAACAATATGATAATTCACCTACGATTTATATTTTCTCTGGCAAATAAATAATTAATTTGAATTAAAATATAACTATGTTAATCTTATGTGTTTATCATGAATTTTGAGAACCGGTTTCAAGGTAAAATGAAAAAGAGGATTCGACCCTTCTCTAATATCTATGCCTTGAAACCCACTCACATGGAGAGGGCTAACAGTGAAGCTTGCTAAAATAGGGGAGGTATATTATGACACTGTGATTGGTTCGATGTGAATGTTCCCTGTTAAAAACTCATTAAGTTGATTCTTACAAAGGTTTATAGCCACATTTTAAGAGCGACCTTTTAAGAGGATGTAATATATATGAGAGTAGTTCTTAAGGATAGTTAAGTTGAAGAACGTAGCATATCAAACAAGACACATGCACTAAATAAATGTACGACTCACAATGGCGTCATATACAGTATATACCACAGTAGTTA
>CABFOV010011922.1:0-12550 GCA_902141375.1 Timema poppense | reverse complement strand
TGGTGTCCTACCCTTGCTAGTGATGTCATTACTATCTCCCCACTCATGTCCTACCCTTGCTAGTGATGTCATCACTATCTCCCCAGTGATGTCCTACCCTTGCTAGTGATGCTGTGGTAGGAAACCTCGTTCCTGGAGTTGAGGGGTCCCACGGCCCAGATGACCGGCTGGCTGCCATTGGTTAGTACCGCCCTGTCCAGCTCGTCCTGGGCGCCCAGCGGCCTCTGGTAGGTCACTATGGAGTAGCCGTTCACCATGGCGGCGTTCAGCAGCCGTACGCTGTTGGTGTTGTCCTGAACGCCCAAGAGAACACGGCTGGTGATTGGTCGAAACACTGTTACTGGTTCAAAACTACTCATATAGGGCTGTGCTCAAGAAGGTGCTTAGTGGTACGTTAGTGCGACACTAATACTCCACTCACACTCTCCTCACAAAACCAGTCAGTTAGTATTGACCCTCAGAAGTGGTCAAGAGCACTGGTTTATAGCACTGACCGTCCATCTGTGAGGATCGGGTTCGAACCCCGTCAATGCGACCCCTGAGTGGTAGCGCCCACTATTCTCACCCTGAGCCGATTGTCGGGACAGCTGCCCCGGGTCCCCGCGCACTGGGACTTGGAGTCCAGGAAGTAGTCTTGGGCGTACCCCTTGAGGGTGTCCTTGTCCACCCAGGACACCACCACGTCCCCCCCAATCATGCGGCTCCGGGAGTTGTCTCCGGACAGGCCGAACGACATGTACTCGCCGTCCTCTGCAAGAAACAATCAGGGCCCCATTGGGGGTAACTACTACATGATACACTGATGGTCTGAGGACCGGTTGTTGTTCCTGTCCTGGCTCAATAGCGGGCTGCGGGGGATCCGGGGGGGAAGACTTAAAAAAAAAGTGATGGCTGTAAGAGGGTGGGAAAGAATTTAAAATAAAACTATTTTATTTTGTTAATATATTTATTAAAAATTAATTTAACGCATCCTCCCTAACAAAAAAAAGTGTTGGTTTTATTTAATTTCTCGGAAACGATAGAAGCAAAAATAAAATTATAAAGTTTTCGATAATGTTTAAGTATGTATTTAATTGAAACAATAACAAAGATTTTTTTTCTTTACAGAAAATACTAACGGCATCCCTTATAAAACTTTTTTTTTGTAATTTCGGGATGGGGAGCAATGAAACTAAAAATAAGGAAAAGCCTTACAATATAAACATCAAAAGTGTATGAATAGTCATGGTGACAAACCATTTCACAGTTAGATTAGAAAGAATTTTGAATTTTCTCTTTTTAAAAGTACACCCCTCAAATGGCCGTCGTTCAATTTGGATCTGCTATATTCACTGATATCTATATTATACTGGATAGACATTAACACACTCCATGCAAAAAACCAAAGCGTGACGTTCAAGTTTGTCGTCTGCTTGAATCTGAGGGGAGATATCAAACGGTTTCTTTCAATGTTCTCGTGTTAACACATGTATGATGTGTCCGGTGGATAAAACCAAAGCGTGACGTTCAAGTTTGTCGTCTGCTTGAATCTGAGGGGAGATATCAAACGGTTTCTTTCAATGTTCTCGTGTTAACACATGTATGATGTGTCCGGTGGATAAAACCAAAGCGTGACGTTCAAGTTTGTCGTCTGCTTGAATCTGAGGGGAGATATCAAACGGTTTCTTTCAATGTTCTCGTGTTAACACATGTATGATGTGTCCGGTGGATAAAACCAAAGCGTGACGTTCAAGTTTGTCGTCTGCTTGATTCTGAGGGGAGATATTAAACGGTTTCTTTCAATGTTCTCGTGTTAACACATGTATGATGTGTAGTGGTCATACGTTCCAATGATCATTTAGGTCACGGGCTTGTAGGAAGTGTTACTATATAAGCCTACATACACTTATTTAAAGAAACAAGTTATGAGTTTCGAGCTTGGTGCAATCAGTAATGGACTTTTACGCCTGCAAAATCGGCTGCTTGGAAAAGTGGCGGGGGAAAAAAAGCCTATTTCTTTACCTAGATGGCTGCCATCTATGAAGATTTTCGCGAAGCTTGGTCAAGGCCGTGGGAGGTCAACGGACGTTTGCGATTTTCCTCGCCTTCAACCCCTTGGTGCCTTGGCAGGTGCATGGAGGGGGAAGAGGGCGGGTTTATAATGCTCACAGCCGTCTTCTTCCCTTCTGATATCCATTCTCTATTGTGTTTTAGTGTAAACATTATTTTGATTTCTTTGGTCTACACAAAGTTAATTTTGTGCTTGTTCGTGTTTAGAGAGGATTGATAATATAACAACAGTGCTATATGTCATTGGCAACTCGTTCAATCGCGCGGACTGTGATCGCGTTGGTATTAATGCGCTGAAACTAATATTAGCTTGTCCACCTCACTCTGGATAACAGGTGGATGTGTGGACGCGAGTGTTCAAGAAGCTGACCTGCTAAAAGAAGTAGAAGTTGTAACAGTGGCCGCTACCCTGCCCTCCCTGCCACCCCATCCATTTGCTGTCGGCCCAGAGCGTGTTGTAGTGACAACACCCCCACCTCTTTGCCATCGTAATAATCAACGGTCAAGTTCAGGGGTGTTTATCCGCCAGTTGTGTCCTTGAAATATCTGAGGCTGGCCTTCTAAGCTCCACCCAGCCGGGGGTCCCGATGAGAGGAGATTCCACCTACTCGCGAATGAAGCTAGCCGAGGACAAACTGGAGGTAATTTAGAACTAGTTGGATAACCGGTGAGTGGAAAAAACTTTCATTGGCTATACTGTTCAAAAGCTTTATTAACATATTTATTTCATTTAACTAAGCACGCATTGATGTATTTCAGATATTCATACAAATTAGCGAACTATGTCGAAATGCCGCATTGGCTTGTAGGTGTGTGAGAGAGAACGAGATACCCGTAAGTTTCTTTCTCTTACACGATGGTGGGCAGAAGACAGTTTGGAAATGTTACTTAAACATGTATGTACAGTAGAGGCCACTGGTTACACTAAAATCGTCTTTTATTCAAAGTACAATACAGTTAGCACTTTCCCCTTAAATTGCCGCCATTAAATCTGGATCTGACATACTATACTCGTCTATCATTCAAAATACAACACAGAACGCACTGTTCCCTCAAATGGCTGTCGTTGAATTGGGAGTCAATACACTAGTGCTAAATATTTTCCAGAATCTAAATTTAAATATAGTAAAACAATTAGTTGTACCTTTAAGAACAGACGATATAATTACTCTGCGATTACGTTCAAGAAATCATTTCTGGACTCACCTAGTTTTGAGACGAGTTGCATGACGACACTGTCCCCGGCCACTGCCCATCTCACCTCCAGAGCGAGGTCATCCCAGAGGACTTCACAGTTCAGCTTGGACTGTGAACAAATGACACGCACTTAGTTATATTGTTGGGAGACATTGGCGGAGATCGCGCGCAGCCGCGAGTCAGTGGCGTCCCCAAGACTTTTTAAAGAGAGGATAAAGCTCCACTCAAAAAAGGTCTAAGATTTTAATTTACAATAATTTCAAACTTTTAATTTTAAAAACTTAGGTGGGCCTTAGCTTTGACTTTGTAGGAAAACAGGTCATTTGATACTTCATTCTTTCTCTCAGTGAGCAGATGACCTTGAACAACAAAGCTTAGTCCTATTTTCTGATGGTAGACCTACATTTACAGCACCGAAGAAAATATATTTGCTATACTAAATTAAGAAAATACAAGCATTTGTCGACTGTACAACCACGGTACTATAATTTGTCATAAAAATAATCATCCTTCTTACTGAATATCCCCTTAAGCTATCATTCTACGAGTATAAAACCAGGGGAATGGGGAATAGCCAACATTCTTATGTCAAAAGTGAAAGAAACATAGGATTTGGTCCTCAGGAGATAATAAATCTAGACAACAGAAGAAGGATAAGGCAGTCTTGTACGTCTGAGATGTAAACTCCAAGGAGATAATAAATCTAGACAACATAGGATGGATGAGGCAGTCTTGTTGGTCTGAAATGTAAACTCCAAGGAGATAATAAATCTAGACAACAGAAGAAGAATAAGGCAGTCTTGTACGTCTGAGATGTAAACTCCAAGGAGATAATAAATCTAGACAACATAAGATGGATGAGGAAGTCTTGTACGTCTGAGATGTAAACTCCAAGGAGATAATAAATCTAGACAACATAAGATGGATGAGGAAGTCTTGTACGTCTGAGATGTAAACTCCAAGGAGATAATAAATCTAGACAACATAAGATGGATGAGGAAGTCTTGTACGTCTGAGATGTAAACTCCAAGGAGATAATAAATCTAGACAACATAAGATGGATGAGGAAGTCTTGTACGTCTGAGATGTAAACTCCAAGGAGATAATAAATCTAGACAACATAAGATGGATGAGGAAGTCTTGTACGTCTGAGATGTAAACTCCAAGGAGATAATAAATCTAGACAACATAAGATGGATGAGGAAGTCTTGTACGTCTGAGATGTAAACTCCAAGGAGATAATAAATCTAGACAACATAAGATGGATGAGGAAGTCTTGTACGTCTGAGATGTAAACTCCAAGGAGATAATAAATCTAGACAACATAAGATGGATGAGGAAGTCTTGTACGTCTGAGATGTAAACTCCAAGGAGATAATAAATCTAGACAACATAAGATGGATGAGGAAGTCTTGTACGTCTGAGATGTAAACTCCAAGGAGATAATAAATCTAGACAACATAAGATGGATGAGGAAGTCTTTTACGTCTGAGATGTAAACTCCAAGGAGATAATAAATCTAGACAGCATAAGAAGGATAAGGCAGTCTTGTACGTCTGAGATGTAAACTCCAAGGAGATAATAATCTAGACAGCATAAAAAAAGTCTTGTAGTTTCGAGATGTAAACGGGCATGTTTAAGATTTGGGTAGTAATTTTCAGTGCCATCTGCAAAGGCGGAATATTTGTTTCGGATGGAAGCAAATGGCGATTTATTAATATGAGGCTAGTCTGACACGCGTAGGAATGGTTTTCTATCGCTCAAGTGTTTTTCTTTAAACCTTATTGTTGTAATGACCATCCATCTCGATCGTGCTAGTCTCACTAGTGTTGAGGAAACTTAAAGAGTTGGATCGGAAGCTCGAGTAATAGCTTCACAACTAAAGCTCGCTTGTAAAGATAGCTCGAATTATGAAACTGCGGACACGAAGGAGGGATGTAATTACTTTGATCTAGGTCAAGGTCATCCTTTATTGACCTTTAACTCATCCTGTAGTGTTCTATATTCACCCAGACACAGATAATTCAGTCGACACGTTTAGGAGTGTAGTGAACACTTTGAAAGGTATCATTCAGGGTAAACGGAATGCACGTATGTTTAATGTGTGTGATTCTTCTTCCTCGTCATCAGGCGATAGGAATGTGACATAATCAACAAGGTTGAAGTTATGGGATGGGGTGTTTATTTGTGAAGTTGTTGAGATCAATGGTTTTATTTGCGCCCCAATGGCTGAAGTTACCCCCACAGAAATGTCGTGTAGACTCCAAACAAGGCGACACAGCAGACGCTCCTCGCAGGTTGCAGCTAAGCGGAGGAGGGTACGACCGGCGTGGGTGAGCTTAGAAAGTGAATGTGGTGAGCGAGCGGTGAAACGGGTGCAGATGTAATGTCGAGAATCTTTCTCACGATGTGTTGATGGACCGTGAGATCTTATTATTCCAACTCCGGAGGAAAGATTCTTCGTGGTCGTTGGAGAGAGGCGTGACCGCTGGTCGAGATCTCGGTGGTGTGGCACGAGTGCTCCGGGTGCCAATGACCCACCTTACCCAACGTCAACTGTTACTGTGGTCTCACACGTTCGCGGAAACTTAGTCGCGTGACAGAATCTGGACTAATCACATGGTTTTCAGCCTCATCGGTGCTGTCTGCACGGTGCAACTTGAAATATATTCTGTTTTCATGTCTTCGAGTGACAGCATTAACTTGGGAGACTCAATCATATTTCAAAAGCAGCCGACTCAATACATGCGTGTGCCTACAAAGCGAGATACTGGCAGACGTCTGCATCTACTGTTGGGAAATTATTTGGAATAACTCGTTAAATGGAAAGTGCGTTTGTTGTTCTGTTTTTATTTATTTCACACCACAATAGTTAAAAAAAACATTCAGCGTTTTAATAATCTCAAATATATTTTTACCCATTAGAAAATAAAACATGTCAGAGATGAGCTGTTTCTAGTTTGAGCTGCAAAGCATCGTTGGTCAACCTACGGGATCTGAAGTTCTGCGTCACTCAAGCAGATTCTCCTCTCAATCTTAGACGAGCGTGTGAATCAAGTTTTATTCAACAGAGAAACTTCCTCGTGCGCTGTGTAAGACGGGGGGAATATACCGTTAGCTCCACCGAGGTGTTCGACCAACTACAAGTTAGATGAGCATAGCTTTCTCCAACACAGAATACAATCGAATAGAACCGCTTAGTCACTTGTCGTAACATCAGGAAGAACAGGTTTGTTCCTCTGAATTTATCTACCACAAGGGATTGAACGGTTTTCGACCATTTAGACTCCAGTTCGTGTCGAGAATAAAACGACATTGTCATGTCCTTACTTTCTCAAACAATGCATGCCAGATTCAAAAAATGGAATAGAACGAATTGAAAATTTTTTTGTTGTACTTTGTGTTTTCATTCTAAATGTTGCCACTATATTTATAAACCATGCACATTCAAGCATTGGTGCAGGTTACACGCACATTCAAGCATTGGTGCAGGCTACACGCACATTCATGAATTGGTGCAGGCTACACGCACATTCATGAATTGGTGCAGGCTACACGCACATTCATGAATTGGTGCAGGTTACACGCACATTCGAAGGGAAAATAAGATTTTGGTAGGCAGAAAATTCTAGAAAATACAAACATATTTATCTGCAGTCAACTTTGATAATATTGTACTGTATTAGAAGTGTTATTTTATGGTTATCAAAATTGATAACCACAGATCACACGACTCGACGTATTAATACACGAAATACGATAAAAGTAGCTTTTATAGTCGTCAGATAAGGCTCTTCCTATGAAAATTGGACTGTAGATATGTCAGTTGTGAACGTTATTTTCATATCAAATAATTATTATTATCATCTTCAATTGTGGCTTTTGACAAATCCTATTAAGGTCGAGAAAATAATTAATATAATACAGATAATTTATTTGGTAGATATTGAGGTTAAAACCGTATGTTCTAAATCTCCCTTCCTATCTAAGATCCACGCTAGCTTCTTTCGGTCGTCGCCAGGACTAGAAGAAAAAGTGATCTGGTGAATTCCAATAAAATACCGCCCAGTAATGGTGCACAGCTTATGAACAGATGTTACCCGTGTAACCTTTGCAGGCGTGCACATAATGAGCGAGGCCTTTTAACCTGATTACACACTGCACCGAGAAGCCTTAGAAACAGTAAGGAAGCCAAAACAAGTTTCAGCGATTAGCTATTCAGGTTGTCGACATACAATAATAAGAAGTAGGCCTACTTTTATATAAAATATATATTTTATTATTTAGGGTACAAAAATATATAATAGTAATGTAAGCTATTTATGATCATAAATTAAACTGTTTTATCTACTAATATGCGTTAAAGAGTAAAAATAAAAAATAAAAGCCTCTCCATGCACAACACATTAAAATGGTAGCTCTCAAGTAAACTCTTCGGTGACTTCAATCTAGTTCACAGATTATGCATATAGACCTACAATCAATATGGTTATGGTTTTAGTAGCGTAATATAAACTCTCTCTTTTTTTTTGGCATGTGATATTACTTTTCAATCCACACTAAACAATAATTTATCAGCAGCGAGTTTTTTACACAACAAATAATTCAAGAGTGTCTTGGCCATGAACTTAAACTGACGAAACAATGAAAAAATGGCAGTTTCACTTTCCACAATAACAATAGTCTGAAAGACTGAACCATTTCCGCAGACACTACAATGAAGGCGAAGACAGTTTACAATCGTTTTCAAGGTTATAAATGAGTTTACATTGATACAAATAAAAGTATACAAATTAAAACGGGTACAGTTTACATTTGGGAACAATGCAGAATCAAGTAGTTTTATTCTTTTGGCAATAATATTTACTTATATATATTCACAAACCTGTCAATTTTTAAAATGAAAAAGTTAAAACAAGTGGAATCGATACTATTATTGTGTTTTGATATGGAATTTACTCAAATTGGATGTCAAAATAGTTTTCTTGGACATTCTTCATCAGTCTTTTATTTTTAATTACGAAAATTAAAACCTTTCATCTCTTAATTTTCTACCGCGTCACCTTTCATTCAAATATTTAAATCAATTTTTGCTTTCATAAAATACCTGTTAAGTTTTTACAAAAACAATGCAAACCAACACATTTGTAACGTGAATAATCCTGGATTTGATACGCACATTTGTTCATTGTTGCAAATTTGAACTGGAGACATAGGCCTATTATGCGTGAATAGTATTTCATTATTGATTTAATCACCGTGTTAAATTACTGTAACAATGTTTTAATTTCCCTCCGCGTCGTAGAACCACCGTTGGATTAATGAACGAGAGGGTTGACTGTAGCATCAAAGTAAAAGTCTGAACCGGAAATAAGTTCCGATACACACTTCATTAAGGAAGAACCGATTAACGACATTGTTTCCTGCCAAGTTGAAAAAAAAAGTTGTAACCTCAGTTTTCTTCAGTAATAGTGGACTACACTGAATATCACCTCTAGGAGAATTGCAGGTCTTATGGAGACAAGCTTTATCTTCTCTCTCTCGGCTAACTGTTGCCAAATCTACTCGCCTTTATATATGTCTAAAGGTTGTATGCTGGGTTAAGAAGGAGCTACTTGGCAACAGTGACGAACCAACGTTGCAAAATTTGACTTATTTTGAAACGAAGATTGACCAAACGAAAACCAGATGCTGATAACGCCGTTTCCCAATAGTGAAGATTCAGCTCTCTCAGAGATGATATTAGGTGCGGAGTTACATTATTTGTTTGGAAGCAGAACAGACCAAGCACAGTTCTCAAACCTCTCTCTTCAAAATGAACCTCTTGGTTGGGTTACTTGTACTGTACGAAAGTGTCGGATGAACCTCCGGCACCGTTGATACTAAGATGGCTGAAGGAGCGTCCATCGTGTCTACGCGCAGCCCCCGCCGCGCCACTATGGCCGCCATGGTTGTGGTCTGGATGCGCGCGCAGCACCTGCGCTCCTCCGCCTCCTTGCACGCGCTCTGGACGCACGCGCAGAACCTCCTGGATGGACGCCTGACCCTGGGCGGGCGAGTCACTCTCCACCACGGTGAAATAGTTCTGAGGGACAGGGTTGTTGGCCAGGAACCCTTGGAAATCTGCCTTGGGGGACGTCGGCCCTGCCCAGGAACGAGTTATCGGGCGAGAGGGCGATGGAGGGGACGATCTGGACGGAAGTGGCGCCCTTGAAATCTCGCGCCTTACCCCCCCTGGTGGAGAGCTGAGTTGGTCTGAACGTGGTCACGTGTACCCTCTGCTGGGGGGAAGAGAGTGTCCTCTGATTGGAAGGAGGGAAGGCCGCGAGGGAGGACTGGTCCCCCTCTGGGAAGGAGGAGGGATCTATCTGTTCGTTGAAGTTTCCGGAAGAGTCCGCCGCCGTGACGAAAGGGACGTCCACAGCGAACCTGTGGTGGCTTTGCTGTTGTTGTTGTAGTTGTTGCTGTTGTTGTTGTTGTTGTTGGTTGAACAGAAGTTGTTGGTAGAGGGATTGTTCGAGGGTTGATGGTATTAGTTCTCTATTCTGGAACAGACAGAGAAAAGGAAACAAACAATAGACAAGAGGGTTGAAGAGGTGCGATAGGAAATATGATAAAATACAGAACGGAAGAGAAACCCCGGATAATCCAATGGAAGATGCAGTAAAGTGCGTTGTGAAAGAAAGCGAGAAGCAGGCGAGTCTAGAGAGATGAGGAAAAGGTCATTTGGGAGTAGAAAACGTTGTCCAGCTATTGAGGCAAGGAGAGTTGTTCAAAATATGTGGGGAGGAAGATTTGTAATCGTTTATAATTTCTGACTATAGCTTGGTCTAGGACGAGTGAAAGATTGATCATAGCTTGGTCTAGGACGAGTGAAAGATTGATCGTAGCTTGGTCCGTCTACAGGAGTTGTAGAAGCTTGATTATAGCTTGGTCCGTCTACAGGAGTAGTAGAAGCTTGATTATAGCTTGGTCCGTCTACAGGAGTAGTAGAAGCTTGATTATAGCTTGGTCCGTCTACAGGAGTAGTAGAAGCTTGATTATAGCTTGGTCCGTCTACAGGAGTAGTAGAAGCTTGATTATAGCTTGGTCTCAAAAAGTATTTATATTAAGAACAGAGAAATGACGGATGTAAAATTAACAAAAGGAAGACACTCCAAAATGTATGTAATTACTCAAATATACATGTTTAATATACCTGCATCAACAATATTTTACTTCATAAACCGTAGACATCGATTCTTCAAATTGGGACATCGAGATCGTTCATGGAAAAGTGAAAAAATATTTATATTTACGATCCAAGTAAACCCTCAACAACAATAGCTTTCAAATAAAGGTATACATTTTGACCAAACTTTGTTGTACATTTATTCTCTTTAACAATTACTTAGAGTAAAATAAATGCTTTCTGGTCCATTTCTGAAAATATCCGAGGGAAGTTTTAACAAAGGGAGGGAAAATTCATTTCAAGATGAAAGGTTTATGCTGGCGTTGCGATGTACGCCGGGTTTCATCACCAGAGCATAACGTATTTATTTTTTCAAGATGGATACCGGAGTGGGTGTGAATTTACGACATGTTTAATTGTGTTTTATCTGTGTACAGTCTTAGTATATCATAGGTGATCTAGATGATATATTATTAGTAGATAAAATTATTACTTCACTTCTAAATCCAAAAATGTTAATTACATTAAGTTCAGAATTGTCATGTTACCCGCTTCGGTGGCCGTATGGTCTAAGACGCTATTTTCAAAATAAGACTAACTAGACTGCTGAAGATGGGGAGATCGGGGTTCAACCCCGGTCGGGTGTGATGAAGATGGTTTTTACCAAATAGTTTTCCATTTATCCTCCATGAAAATGGGGATAGACTTCTTTTAAATTCAAGCTCCGTAATCCTTAACACATTGGTGCAATTTGTACATTAGCGGATAATAAGACGTGGCGATAAAAATAATTATCGTGTTCTAATCAATACTACAGCCTTTAAGATTTATTAGAGATGGGACGCTCGAATCCTCGATTCCTCAAATCCTATGGTATTCGAGAGTTTCGAGATTCGAGAATCCAGCAAAAAAAATCTCGAAAAGGCCTTAGATTGAACTCAAAATGTAATTTTTCTGGAATTACATGGATTTGTGAAAAATAAAAATTAACAATTTAGCTTCATTTATGTAAAAAAATAAAAGAACAAAATCATCGTTAAAAAAAATAGTTTACAGAAAAATAATGTATCGTTTAATGTTGTCTTTGTTCTTGAAAAGACAAATAAACAGAGTAATAAAAAATGTTCAGTGGTGCCAAACCTTAAAAAAAAAAGTTTTATTTACAATGCTAATGTTCTATACAAAATATTTTCAATTTCTACAATTAGTTTATGAACCCGCCGCTATGTTACTCAGACACAATTATTATTAACAAGTCCGTTTATTAAACTTTAGCTGAACCTTGACTGACCACAAAATTAAAATAAGTAGATAGTTAAATAATAAATAATATTTATCTATTCTGTGTTTAGAGGGACCATAGCTCACTGTCTCATTGTAAGCCAATTAATTTCACTTGTAAGTAAGGTATTAATTAATTAAACATCGTTAAAATTATTTCTTAGTAGGCTAACTAAGTGAATATGAAATGAAAACACTACTGTAATTATAAAATTTCCTTTATAGTTGATATAAGTTCTGGCAATCAAACGTAGTAAATTTTGTTAACAAGTTAATATTGTATTTATTTCAATTTTTCAATTTGTTTGTGTTTTAAAAATATACTTTTCAATTTTTTTGACAAACTAAAAGTGTACTGTTGAAGATTCGAGGATTATAATTTGGATTCGAGATAAAAATTGTATCCGGATTGGAGAAATATAGGATTTGACCCGTCTCTAAGATTTATATTTGAAGAAATATGATTAGCGGCAGATTTCCTAAAATACACGGACAAATATTAGGACATTTGTTTAAAAAAAATGGTGGAGTCGAGCTCAACATGGAACAGTAGATGGAAGTAAGCATAACCGGGTCTAAATGAAAGCAGATCTACCACGAGTCGAACCAAGGACGTACTTGGAGGAAAGGGAGCAAGTGAAGGAAGAGTTTGGTGCCAAGGATACACTCAAACAGATGTAATTACACTTTGTTATAAATAAACTCGTGATCTAAACTGACCGGTAAGAGGCCGGTGGGAAATAGTGAGCGGCATTGACACCAATGTGGACGATTGCCAGCTCCAAGATACTATCTAATGGTCGGATAGTATCATTGTTAGATGTGGGTGTGGCCTCCTCTCGTTTGATCAGG
>CABFOV010011921.1:0-12552 GCA_902141375.1 Timema poppense | reverse complement strand
TTTTGTCAATAAATTATAACTCTCTTGTGCCTACCTCTGTCTGTCATTTCTTTTGGTGGGAAATGCTGGGGGTGTGTTACACTTGAGAGAAATCTGTTCATGGTCACGATGTAACGGGCTGCAGCGTAACCCCACTAAATCACAAGCCATGTTTATCAGGACATCAAGGCTCTTGTCAAAAGTAAATAGCTCTACCCTTTCCAGTATTTTACTTAAAAACATTGTTATACCATTTAACGCACAAACAAAGAATCTAGACATACTAATGAATGCAAATCTCACCTGGACAAATCAAATTACCAAAACTTGTCAAAAAACCTACGCTGCTCTTCATACCCTAAAAAGGGTCAAAACCTTTCTTCCTCTCTCTCATAAAGTTGTGCTCATCCAAAGCTTGATATTCCCATACTTTGACTACTGTGACATTGTTTATAGTGACCTAACTGAAGAGTTTGCACCAAGACTATAGTGACTACAGAATAAATGCATTCGATTTATTTACAATCTTAGTTACCAAGACCATATATCTAAATACTTTTGACAAACTGAAGTGGTTACGATTAAATAACGACAGACACTTCACTCCCTCAGTCTCCTACACAAGATATTACAGACTTCCTCACCGCATTACTTAGCGACCAATTTTAACTATTAAAGAATCAGAACCAGCTTAACACACATGCTAACCTTATAAGCATCACTGTTCACAAATCTGAATCATTCCTGTTCATTCAGTCACAGCGTCACGGGTGTGAAATGCGCTTCCTCCCACAGTAAGGGACTTGACTGGGTTAGCTGCTTTCAAAACCGCAGTCAAACAGAATATTATTTCTAGGAGACCCGCCTCGGTGGCGTAGTTGTCTAATGCGCTAGTCGTGTTGAGCTCGACTGCTGAGGACAGGGAGATCGAGGTTTGAATCTCGGTCGGGTGAACTGGGGGTGGTTTTTCCTAAATCTCCACAAAAATGCGGGTTCACTTCCTCTAATTCAACCTTCCCAATTTCTAATCCATTAGCGTAATTAGTACTTAAAGCGTATATAATCCAAACGGTTAGTAATAATAATAATAATAATAATAATAATAATAATAATTTCTAGGAGAACCTAGCTCTTCATGCATTTGTAAAAATTTCAAATAAAACTGTTTATAAGTAAATGCTGGAGTAATTGTATGAATGAAGGAATGGTTGGAGGTAATCTAACGTTTATACTGGAATTTTAGACAATCATTTTATATTCACTGTTGTTATTATAAGTGTGTTTAGTTTAATTGGTTAAGTGTAAGACAAGGAAAACTATCATTGACTTCACCAAAATGTTACAAAATAAAGACAAAAAATAAAATAAATAAATAAGGACCATAGTTAAAGACTAAAAGATACGCATAGAAATAAAGTTAAAATAAGCTCTGTAAATAATAATAAAAGAAGAAAGTCAGTACTTGCATGTTCTCAATTTAAACTTCACTTCACAAGTGAACCTATAAGCCCACCTATTTCCCAACTGCTTGCTTACCATTGGTAGAATAAGGCTACCAATAAGAAAAGCTGGTGCAGGGGTTTAAATAAGGGACAGGAGTTTCACTCACTGTTTTAATGCAAAGATATTAATTTCACTAGCATGTTATATTTATTTCTAAAATATAGACCAATATGAAACTAAATATATATATTAAAATTATTAATTCAAACAAAATGTACCAAGATATTACTGAATAAAGAGCACTTTCTTGTATCAGGGTCATGGGACCATCGTTAAGGAGGGAAGTGTCAGTGGCACCAACATAACAAAAGTTTATAGCAAAATTATTGCCTTATAAACCACAAATTTTCATGATTCAGAAAAACAAAAGAATTTAATAAATATGTATCTGTATAAGAGGAGTAAAATATTGCCCCTCACCTTGTTTTTTAATTAGCCTAGTTAGGTATTAGCCTACATGTATAGGCTCACTTTCATATGAAATTGTCCAGCTCCAAATCAGCATATGAATTTAGGGAAGTAGATCTAGTAGCTTTTCTAGCTGTCAGATACTGGTATATCCCCGGGTAGTGCCAGGTCGGGGTTGGAAGCTCTCGTGGCAAACTGCCCTTACTCGGACGGGATGAGAGGGTTCCTGCCCATGCCTGTGGGATGTTCCTCGTCCGGTAATCCTGGCAGTGTGTCTCCTCATGGCAGCCCCCAGGCAACATCTCGAGTGTTTACCGGAAGGGCAGATAAATCTCTTCGAGGTAGTATGTGTGGGAATGATTGGGGTGGAGGGGAAACCCCTGACTCATCACACACTAAACAGTTGGGTTTGTATCAAATACCTTCCGGGAAAGCCGGCTACCTCCAAAAGGTCCTCGTTAGGCAACTTAGGTTGAAAACCATTTAAGGGTGATTCCTAAGGCTATGTGCCTGACCTCCTTTGAGGAGCTTACACCACTACGCGAGGATCCAGCACTCACGAAAAGAGGTGCCAAAGTCCTCCCAGCGAGAGGAGCTGGCCAAGGTGGGGGGGATTGGATTCCCTGATTATCTGGTGATGACAGGGATTGATGGCAGACACAGGGTCACAAGTTCCTAAATTGCCTGCTGTTTGCATTTACATGCGTGGCTACACTCGGACGACACAGCCATGATAGGTTGAAGGAGCCTTGAGAGGGGTAGGGCCTGTCTGTTCTCACGACATTGGCTCCCAGACTTTACACAGCAAGGGGATTCGCAGTTTGAAAAATCTAACTCACATAAGGTGGTTGTCAAGTGACGTGGAGGCAGCCTTAATGTTGGATATGTACATTTATAAGAACATTGAGTTAAGCCCAGTAGGTATTTTATTTGAGTAGCCTAGAGTTAACAAAATATAAGAGACCAAGGTATGTTGCGCTAGGAGAGTGTGTTTTTGTTTGGTTTCTTATAGAAAAGATATGTAGCTTAATAACATTTATTTACAAACTATCTAGAGACAATAAAGAACAGTTGGTAGCATCAAACGAGAGGAGTAGCGTGCTTGAACATAGCATGAGAAAAGTCAGGTTAATTTATCTTAAATTGCAATAATGAACATGCAGCTAAAGTTAAAATTGCTTAATGAAGTATGTACTTAGGGATATGCATTATTTTTACTGTAGGCCTAAGCCTCCTTTGGTAACTGGATGCATCACAGTTCAAAATATTATTTTTTAAATCAATAAACTGCTGTCATCATTATGGAAAAACCATCAGAATAACTGTATTAGTGTATGGCCTGCTATTCTTAATAAAATAAGTAAGAAATACTTCATTACCAAACTCAATGTCATTAAAGATTAGGTTAGCCTACATTCAAGACCCATATTCATTTTAAATAAGTGTATAGGTTCCTTTAATCTAGGATTAAAGCTTTTGTAATACTTGATAAATTCTGGACAAATAAATTGTGTTTAGTTGAAAAGAACAAAATAACTAAAAGGTCTATGAAAAGATCAATATTATCTATAAAAATACACACACAACAAAAGTTATTAATTTACCTAGGTATGCTGTAAAGAATAGCACTCAGCCAAGTTGTGTAAAAACGTTTGTAAAGCATCCACATGAATGCGGCAATAGCATTCAATCCACATGAATCGATCAACGTGATGTAATATCGACTTTGAATGCTTTACACCAAGACTTCTGCAAAATTTATTTAATTTTTCCCAATATAACTCTACACAATTAGTATGTTTGCCTGTATGTGGGTCAAAGAAATTGTTCTTATGTTTTACAGTCTTATGAATGTAGGGTGAAACACCTTGCCAATATTTCAAAGCTAAATAATCCTCTCTTTGGTCAGTCCATGTCACAGAGCCAGGCAAGACATGCTTATCAATAATTTCACACAAGGTATTAGCAGATCTGCTTGAAAGATAAAAGAAGACCCCACGACGTATTTGGGTGTCAAAAATACACAAAATCAAGCGTTCAGGAATCACTCTGTCTACAATATCATCAATTTGAACAACATCGGGACCACCAAAGATAAAATTGTCTTTATCCACTAACAATTTCCAAGAACATATGTAATTGAAAAAGCGGGAGAAGTGTTCAATTGTGCCTTTTCTAACATGGTAAATACGCTGCACGTTCCGGTTTGGTATTTGGCAACACCAAAACCACAATAAAATGAATACCAAACTATATGAAATATGGACATTCTCGAAAAATGTACCTGTAGCCAAAGAAACATTTTTCGTACACTTCCTACACTTTAAAGCATAGGAAAACTTGTAGGATTTTGCTTTTTTTGACAAACGCATTAAGCACCCACAACGAGAACACTTAATCTTTTTATTCAATAAAAAACAGTTGTGTAAATGTTGAACGACAGTCTTAATGCCCTGTTGAAAGACATTTATGACATCTTCCAAGGTGCGAACTTCAAACAAACTATCACCCATTGATAAAATAATTATCTAGATTAACATTCGAAATAAAATAATTATATGCAAAGAATGATCAGAGCAACTTCGAAAGTAAGCGCGGCAGTCAAAACATTGTAAAATATAATGGCAGCAAATTATAGAAAACACATTCATTTGTAAAAATTCAAATTATTTAGATCTAAATTTACTAGGATAAAATCACCAAGGAAAAATAAGGAAACTAAATAAAATTGGATATAAGAACTGTAACGACTTTTAAAGACTAGGTAAAATTACAATTACTAAAAAAAAAATCCCTTTATATTCTTTATATTACCCATGAAAAAATAAAAAGAGAATGTCACTAGATATAAATGATAGGAATCGAATTGAAATCAAGATTCGCCTCAGTGAAAACAGATGGCACTAGCTACTAGTGTTTATTTTTAAAGCTATATATAATATATTCGAAAAGCGTTGGCTCACTGGAGGATTATGAACTTAACATATTTTTTTTATAGATAATTTAAATTATAGGTGAAATTCTTTTTGTATTACTGTCATAATAATAAGTGAGAAAGAAACTATCATGGTTTCAAAAAGTTGTCAGACTCTAGATAATATTATTTATGTTTTCACATATAAACTAGATACTAAAATTAATACATTTATTAAGAAATGTGAAATATATAGTGCCACAAAAAAATATATAGGTTAAACGCTTACATTAGTATAAAGAAATGACATTTAACCAAATAAAAGGAAAAAGTGGTTCTAACTTTAGTTGTGAGCCTAAAGGTCTACTCATACACGTATTGTAGCAATCATATTAGCGAAAGAGCATAGGTGTTGGACCTGGAGAAGGGGGTCCATGAGATCATTGGCGCCCAATGACCAAAGTCAGGGAGGCTAGAGGGAGCCAAATTATTATTGTTTTCTAATTTTCTAAGGCTGCACAATAGTTTCACATCAATATGACAATGTTAATACTCAATTGCGAACACATGTGATGAAATTTATTTGGCGGGAAATTGACTGCGATACTGATACAGCAGGGGCGTATTCTCTAGGTATGCTAGTACTGCGTCACATACCCAAAATGATATGGACTAGTTTTTTTGTTTAATTCAATGCTGTCTGTGTGAACTGTGTAAACACTCATGTTTAAATTGTTAACAAATATACATTTAATGTATTATTAATTTTAAAACTAATATTGGTTCACAATCCAAGAATACTGTGTTTTAAGTAATTCTTCTTACAAAAGGTTCTACTTTGCACAGTAAGAAACCCAGGGCTTGCTACTTGAAAAATGCAAGGAAAGCTAGGAAGGCTCTAATGACCTTGCCCAATGTCTAGGGGGTGGCAACACATTCTTTTTCGCTCATCCATAAGTAATTGTCCAATGAGCTCGGGTTTTCGCAACTCAGGTCATGCTGTTCTTGTGAAGCAAGCTAAGCATTGTGCCAACTATTGAAAAATAATTCAAGATCACAATGTTTATTTATTAAGCTAATTTAGTATAGTTTAAGTAAAAATACATAAAATAAATATATAATTAGTTGTAAAATAATAGTTAGTATACGTGACAAGCTTTAAATTATACACTAATTAAATACATTGATTTATGTTTAGTATGTATTATCATGTATGTGGCGTACACATTTAACCATTCTTTCAAATTTAGGCATTTCAGCACTGATAGAGTGGTGAAAGGGGGTGGGAGGGATGACGCGGCTTCCTTAACCGTTTTTGACGATAATTCTTGTTTTCTTTAGTAGAAAGGATCGTGGAGTTGTAATAGTGTTCTTTTAGTTTTTGTTTTACATTAACAACTTATTAGCTATTGTGATTTTGTATAATTATACATCAAATAATTCCAAAAGTCAGGAGTGTGAGTTCACCGTTTCAAGATAATTAAGAAGGAAAAGGTAAAATAAAACCTATTTTCTTATAATTTACTTAATCAGTGGCGTACCCAGCCATTTACTTTGGGGGGAGGCATTCAACCAAGGCTGTAGCAAGAATGACATTTTGATGGAGAGAGCGGGTTTGGGGTTGCACAGCCTCCTAAACCTTGAAGGCCGAGAATATTTATGAATATTAGAGGCTTTTATAAATAATTTTGAGTATTTTTATAGTAATTAGGTAATTTAAATAATACAAATGGTATCGAAGCTATAATTTGTATGTTTTTTCAATTGTTAATTTTGTGTGTAACGGTAAAAACAAATTAATATTAGGCTTAAGTCTGAAGCCTGGTCTTAAAATGTAGCATATATATTCGACATCTTTAATGTTTGTTATACTTAATATTATTTAAATTTCTATTAACATTATTTGTGGTGTTGGGGAAAGAGAGCAAAGCGGGTCAAATACCTTGTTTGCCCCTCTCCCCCTTGGGTGCACCACTGCTTACAGCAAAAGATATGTGTAAATATCTTAGCAATAAATCAATGACGTAGCGATAGATTATTAATAGTCCGAAATAATCTCTCCTAAATTAGTCAGAGTTTACGCACCTAAATAGCTTCTGGAGCATAAATTCTCAAGTTAGGAGACTCGTTTGTTTCCAAGCAGCATTGTGTGAGATAAGTTAGGCCTTATAAAATAGTTTTAATTGCAACGTGAGTTTGACAATCCACCTGATTCCCTCTCACCAATTATGATGGACACTTGATCGATGTATCACTTCATTTTACTCTTATTATGATTATTTGCTTTGAGTATTGCTAACTGTGTGCTTCTAATTACACTAGCCTAATTGAATAGGATCTGTCTCTCTTATGCATTCAGAAATGTGCCCATACCACTCTTAGCCCTGACATTATTTACTTAAATTTCCAACCATGTACATTAGCCCCATGGCTTCTTTGGTGCTGACTGACAGCTCACAGCTGACTTCCGAAGTAAACATTTAGGTATATACCTAAATCTTGACTGTCAGAAGTGACAGCTGCTAAACACATGCTTTTTGCAGGTCATATGGTTCGTCGTAGGGATCCATAATTTGGTCTAGTAACTTTTCAAAGCCGTCAGCTGTCAGTCAGCACCAAAGAAGCCAGCCATGGGGCTACTGTAGATATCATTACAATTTGAGGACAGCCTATGTGGTATAATGGTCATAGGTTCTGGCTAGGGACCCAGAGGTCCCGGGTTTGATTCCCGGCGCGTGGATGGTAATCATCGTTATGGATAAATAAAAGAAGAGAGAATGTGGGAGTGGAAGAAGGGGGGGGGCTCAAGATTTCCTAAAATAGCATACAGTTAAAGGGAAATAATAAATGTTCGGGAACCACTGCTCTATATGAACACATATTCAAATATATTCCTTGAAATAACCCCTTGACGTACTTGGACAACGGTGGTTGAGGGTCCTCGGCCCCCAAATCTCCGTTGCAACTTTTAGAGTACTGTGTACTTATTAATTTTTTCTCAGAATACGCCACTGTGATACAGTAAGAAAAATTAGCTTTGTGAGCCACCGGGGCCACCGTGGTTGCCTGCAGTAGTTGGTTGGGTGGTCGATAGATAGTAGAATAATGGGACAAAAGAAACTAAACTATCTTATGATTCTTAATTGATAACATCATTATTGACGTTGAGACGAAAGAATTGATCACTAGAATTGAATAAAGGACCCTTTTATTTTGATTTTTTTTAAATCTTTATTAATAATTATTGACATTTATTTGTGAACGGTAATAATATGAACGTAATTTTTGTAAGGTTTTTTAATTTGGGGCTATTTACACTTTTGAGAAATAATTGTTTGCTACTCTTGATGCTATTTTTTAAATACTGTAGCCCTTTAGTTACCTAGACTAAACTTGTGATATGATGCTTCAATTTGTTTTTTACTGAGCTTTGAGTTTTAGATTATGTAACTTGAGAAAACAAATTTAAATTACCTGCACCGATGTATTCTTTGCAAAGTGCAGTGTATAATTTTGTGTAAACTATAATAAGTTGAACAATTTAATCATTAGAGCCTACACGTTACAAAGAATAAATTTAAGGTTTTAAACGCTAATTTTTTTTTCTTCTTGAAAAGTAAGTAATGATGTTTACAAATAATCTTGTCATTCCAATGGCAAAATAGTTTTGCTAGCTCATGTCAGAGAGTAATTCAATGCAGCCAATAGATCATCAAAGTTGCAGTGCATCCAATATTATATTCTGTTTCATAAGTTATTCATGGTAAACAGGATTAACCCAAATATATATATATATAAAATTTGTGGTGGGTGTCTAGAGATAATTGTTTTGGTCGCCCCCCCCCCTCCCCCATGGCCAATACGTGCAGGAAAAGGGGATAACAATTCTTCAGACTTTTTTTTTCCTTGAGATTTACAGCTCTGTTTGCTCGTGAATGACTTGTACTGCTCTTCTAGGTTAGTCAGCTATATTAAATGAGCTATATCCCAAGGAATTACACCTTAGACCATGCAACCACCGAAGTGGGTCATAATAATTAATAACATAATGTAACAAAACCAAATATAATGATTCAAAAGAGTTAATATTATGTGCGTCTTCTTATCCTTTCGTACAAAATCGTCAGTTCGATATTATAGTAGATAATATTTATTTCTTGGTTGAAATGTTGATAATATACCCCTCGTATGAAGACCTTCTGCGCAGCTTTCCACGCATTCCTCAAAGAGCCTTAAGATCATGCTCTAAGCAGCTGCATCGACTGTTGTTTTGGGGGTAAATTTGAAATTAAGATTGTTAAATAGAAAGCATGTGTAACGGCGTGTTGATTTGTGTCACAACCTAAGACCATAAGGATCCATAAACATACGTTGTGACAATAATATAAAATATCTGTTAATTAACTCGAAAGTAAGATATGTTTACAATCAACTATTTCTGGCTTACGTTTCAATAATTATACAAATATTGAACAATAATTATACTTTATATTCTCTATGAATGTAAGAATCAAGCTTTAAGCTTCTTCAATTTTCACCGCATCTTACCATAAGTTCTGGTTATAAGTGTTACTCCCTAATAGTGAAACTTCCCATTTAACGAATTGGGCAAATTTATTTCCATTTTCGTGAAATGGACTCTTATATTGACCATTTCACAAACTGGGCAAAAATTACATTAACTCTTGCCCATTTCATCAAGTGGAACTTACCGTATTATCTATTACAATCTTAAGTGCAATTCTTTTTAGGATATTTTATATATTACACATTCTAACTTAAAGTAACCTTCCATTCTAAAACGATTACAAGTAAAATTAACTCAAATACCAAACCTGTTCTTGGCTTGTTCATTTTACTTACCGGGCAAAAACTAGTCCAGTTCATAAAAAAATAACAATTGGAGCTGCCCATTTCATGAAATAGCCACTCCATGAACTGGGCATCACAAACATTATCAAATTTATGAACCGGATGAGTTTTTGCCCAGTCCATGAAATGGACAAACGAAGAAGCTAGTTCACGGAATGAGGAGAAATTTACCCATTTCATGAAATGGTCCGTTTCACTTTTGGGTTGTAAGTGCTAGGGGTGAGAAAGGTTGGATTTAGAGGAGATGTACCCACATTGGGTGGAGGTATAGTAGTAAATATTATGAAATACCATCCTTATTAGGGCCTACACTTGACTGGAATTTGAACAGTAATCTCCCCGTCATCACCTGAAAATCCAGGCTAACGCGAGACCGGCTCATTAGACTTTGCGACCACCGATACTCCATTTTTACTCAACACCGGAGACTTCAAACAGGACTAATTTTAAAGAACTCTATTAACATTAGTCTGAAGTGAAAAAAATGTACCCCTTATGCATCCGGTTGATGTTGAACCCCTGGTCCGAGTCGTGAGAGCTACCTTGGTGCTACAAGTCGACAACAGTACCTCTTGGTCCCTTATAACGGATATGTGTTTGTGATTAGACTAAAAGTGAAATGATCAAATGGGTTGGAACCATAATAATATATTCAACATGGTTCATAGCCGGACAGGGTCCTGAGACGAACACTTTACCCCGGGGCCACTGAGGTCGACCGTGGATCCTATTTATTTACCAACAAATTTGAAACCTTCTAATTGCAACAAAGTGTTGTGTTGTTTTTGCACTGCGTCTTATTACCTGTAGAGAATACACGCATATGTGCTAGTTACAATAAAGAGGGATGAGGAAGGTTGAATTTAGAGGTACCAGAATTTGCATGGAGGTAGAGGTGGAAAACCATTTAGGAAAAACCAACTTCAGCACACCCGACTAGGATTCGAACACCGTCATCGGCAGTCTAGTCTATTGCCAACAAAATGTTAATACCGGGCCTTAAATCTGATGTCAAAATAATGTAATGATGGTTGACAAATGTGTGTCCGTAAGCCGTGATCCATCGACTGTTTGGTTTCATTTCATGTGAGAAAACAACCCATGCCATACCTAGGTTATTATTATTATTATTATTATTATTATTATTATTATTATTATTATTAGCACCGCGTCTTACTAACCGTTCGGGTTATACACACTTACGCTAATGTGTAGTGGTAGGGTGATTGTGAGATGAAATGGAGGACCTACAGTTCAACGTGGGATCCGAACCACGGTGGAGGCCTGGCATTCCTCACATTCACAAGATGTCTTGTCAGAGGTGAAGGAAGGGTTTGGCAATCAGATAAATCTGTGCCGGGACGGAGGATTGAACCCCGGCCGCCAGCAGAGAAGTCTGACACCTTACCCCTAGACCACCAGGTCACCCCATGTAGTATAGAAGAAAGAATACAGATTTGGTTCAACAACGTCACATGATCTGATATCATAGCTCAGTCGGTATCGTGTCTGTTTACTGAGCTAGGGGTCCCGGGATCGATTCCCGACATATCAGACAAAATGTATCATTGGTGAAATGTGTGTTTGTACTTTCACAGTGATGAATTAATGGTAGGGGATTGGATGTTGTGTCTGTTCTAGATTTAAGTTAGTTTATAAGTCGTGTACTGATATAATCAATTGGTTCCGAAAGTGCACGTTAAAACTGGTACCTCAAATAGAGTACATATACACATATATGATAGACTACTCTAATAGGATAGAGATGAGGAAGGAGGCATTTTAGAGGTTCCTTTTGCATGGAAGAAGAGTGGGAAACCATTGAGGAAAAACCACCCTCACTAGACTTGACCAGGATTTGAACTCCGATCTCCCCGTCTTAGGCAGGCCAGTCTAACACTAGAATGACGCCTTAGACCATTCGACCATTGAAGCGGGTAAATGTACAAATTAAAACTTAAGAATTAGTGGTACATTACAACGAGAAAATCCTTATTTTTGACTTTGGTTTCGATTTTCCTTCGCATATTTCAAGATTAGCTCCCCATATTAAAAGTGTTCTTCATACATCCCAACCAATTATTCTAATGAGAAACTCCACCCGTATTTGCGTGGAGGGAGAGTGAGAAATCATTAAGGAACACCTCAGTACAGCCGGTAAAGAATTCTAACCCAGACCTCTGCAGCTGCAAACAAGACACGTGATCCTAGGCGCGGATTTTGTTTTAAGTAAACACCGATTATTCGCTCACGTCATGTTTTATTATAATATTGTTATGCTTAGTGAAATAATAAACTTGTTAATTAAACGTAATATTTTTATCAACACTTTACGTACCTATATATTGTTTACAAACTTGTGATACTCATGTTGACTACGTTTACCCTGAAAGGTAGCAGCTTACTTTTGACTGGTTTAACAATATGGTCAAGGCCGGTTTTTGGAATGTTCTCACACCATGCCATAGCAAACCTTGCCGCCCCACTCTACCCTCAAAGTAACACGTAAACATTTTATTAGTCGCTAGCAGAAGTACCCGTTTCTCTCCCGGGAAACGAACGCTTTTCTTTGCGTCAACAGGTAGAAAAATTTGCTTCATTTGATTTTTTCTAACACAGTTTTTAATAAAAGATCAAATCCAAATTTTAAACTTCCAGCTTTGAGATACATATGTTCGTGCACAAGGGCTACTCATTTTAAAATGTCAGACCTCTTCGTGAGGTGGATATCGCGCAATACTTATTACAGACAAACAAAACTATTCATTTTAATACTAAAGATTATCCACGATCACTGGCCAGGAGGACTATCGTCATAGCTTAGTTGGGCCACGATCACTGACAAGGAGGACTATCGTCATAGCTTAGTTGGGCCA
>CABFOV010011920.1:0-12555 GCA_902141375.1 Timema poppense | reverse complement strand
CCAAGAGCCTCTAGACTACTCCCCTGCAATAATTCAACTACTATCCATGTGGGGTCAGTGTGTCTGTTCCTTGCAGTGCTATTTCTCCCAGTTCTCTCTAACGTAGGGCCTAGTCTCCAAAAGAGTTACAATTTGGCATGGACGTTATGGAACATCTATATCAGAAAATTCTGAAAAATTGAAAATTTTGTATCCAAAATGGCGGGTGAAACGTAATAATTGAGTCTTAGAGATCTGAAATTTAGTATCTACGCTATATAAAATGGTTTATCCTTAATAAAAATACAAGATGGTGAACGTAGTATAGGCTACAAATCTAGTCTAATTTGGATTAAGTAAGGAGCTTAAAATCTCCTAAACTAATATAAAAATAAATTCTGTACTATAGAAAAACAACATTTTAAATATATTCTGATAAGAGTATTATCAGTTAAACCATAGTTTTTGATTCTAAAATCCCCCGATACCCTGGACTAACAACCACTAAAAATAAACAAACACAAAAAAAACAAAGATTTTCTTAAAAGTAGTCCTTTATCATTGTTGTTGCTTAGCTAAAATTATGGAAGAATCTAACTCTTGACTTGGAGCGATAAGAAAATTAAAATAAACAAATTTTGGTGATAGCTCAGTGAACCGTTATGTTCTTCGGCAAACAATGATGCTTAGTTTTAATTGTGTTTCTGTAATGTGTATATTATTTCATATAAACTCCTTGTGGAACTGAGATGCGATTTCTACTTTTTCTTGACCCCTTGGAGAAAAATGATTGATGAACGACAAAAAAAACTGAATTTGAGATTTTGCGAAAGGTCAACTTTTTATGACCCTTGTAATGTACCTGATTTGACCCGAAAGGATATTTGAAAGCATTGACAATAATCTCGTCCTAATTTTACAAACATATTTTATTTTATTTAAATAAAAGTCATAGGTCATATTCAAATTTGACTCCCCTCTTTGTGTCGTACATTACAGTTCTGTGAATTCTTATTTGCAGTGAATTGGAAGGTCACGAGCTGGGAGGTTTCTACCAGTTTCTGCAGCCTTGTCTAATGGTCCGCTCTCCTGACGTCATAGAAACCATCTTAGTGACGAGGTTCGACTGTTTCCATGACAACTGGAGTCACGTTTGTCACGAGGTGGATCCTCTGGCCAGCAGGAGTCTTTTCTTCATGACAGGAGACAGGGGAGTTCCAAAACATATTGCGAGGAGAACTATAAATAGATGCCATTATTTTGCTATAAGGAATTAGAAGAGTCACTTTCATCCTGACCTTGACCCCTCTCACTCCCTCGCCGACCCTCTGGAGAGAAAATACAACAATTCAACCTTGTTTTCTGAAAGTTTGACCCTGCTTCTCAGAGCGTCGAGGAAAAGCTAAATTCATGTTTTGAGCTCCTTTGACGAGTTACACAAGTTGAAAATAAGCGAGTATTGATTTTAACGTTGAACATTTGATACCCTCTTCGGTGGCCACGTGGTCTAAGGTGCCACTCTCACAGCTGATCGGTTGGGCGTACAGAGGGCCATTTTGATAAATAGTTATCCAGCCTCCCACTTAAATGCTGATACATTTAATCTAAAACCCAACCCTTCTCTTCCTTAAAACATTAACATAATTAGTACATATGCATGTAGTTCAACAGGTAGCAAGACGCACTGCTCAAAAAGAGCTTTGACACGTGGACTTGTGGCTTCCCAGTGATGGGAAGGTAGGGATTCGAATCCCAGCTTGGTAAACTGAGGGATGTTTTTCTAAATGGTGGAAATGGGGGTACATTTTCTCTGAGAGTTTATCTCCTCATTATCTTCCAATTAGTGTAAGTGTGTGTGTATTCTAAACGGGCTAGTAGAACGCGTAGCAAACAAAAATAATGTTTTGACTTGAGTCTGTACACAATTCCATAGTAATTATTAAAGTTAAATATCATCAGGCTCGGACTATATTTCAATGAAGTGTTAATATAAATTATAAACTTAAAATCATTATCATTATATAGTAAATAAAATTTATTCTCTGTCAAAAATGTATTTCTATTTAAATCAGACTGATGGGAGGGGGGTGAACTGTATACTAATATGTTCAATTTACCAAACATTATTAATATTTTACACGCTCTAGTGTAATTTTCAACCAACGTGTTGTGTGCTTGAGGGTTGAATAGTATATGACTGTACAGCTATAACTGGCCCCATGGTGTAGTGGGCATAGAAGGGTAGGTAAGCTAATCCTAGCAATATTTTTGAGGTGACGTTGCCAGATCTATGCCCCACCCAATCGGGCAGTGTTGCCACGTCTACGCCCCTCCCAGTATGTTATATATATATATGTATGTATTTGTGTACGATGGTATGGGTTATATTGTATTGGTGATCTATATTTTATTTAGAGATGTGTATGTATTTTACATATGTATTGCATCTTTGTTTATATTGTACTCCTGTATGCATTGTATAGGCCTACCTCCTATGGAATGTATGTTGTATATATATTCATGTTTTTATTTTATTGTATGTATAATGTGCTGTTATGTGTTGTATAAATGTATGTATATATTGTATACCATGTGTGTATGGAAGTTATAATGTGTGTATGCTGTATATGCATGCATGTGTAGTGATGATAATTATGTGCTATATTGTATTGAAGATCTGTATTTTATGTATTGCGTATTTGTATTATATTCTCATCACTGTTCTATACATGAAAGTTGTATGTATTTCTGTGTTTTTTGTATTATGTGTATAGTTTGTGGTGTTATTGTATGTGTTGTATAGATGATATGTTTGTATTGTATGCCTTCTATGTTTGTAAGTATAAATGTTTTATGCAATAAATGTATATGTACTGGTGTGTGCTATATTGTATTGATGGCCTATATTGTATGTATTGTTTTGTGTGTATTTTATTTACCATATGTTTTTGTTTGTTTGTATTGCATTCTTATCCTTATTGTATCCCTGTATGAATGCTGCGTGTATTAAGGTATGTATGCTTTGTGGTGTTACTGGATCTCATTCCAATAAGCTCAAGGATTAAAGACACAACCGCAGGGGTGGGAAGTGGGTCATGGTGGGTTATGGCCTTGAGAGTTAGGACGATGGAAGGGCTGATATCAGGGTGAGAGGATAGGGTTGAAGACTGGAGAGAAGAACATTATGTAACAGATGTGTCTGTGGGTAAGAACTTGTCCCTATCAGGATATGAACCTACGCCATCATAAATGTACGGTTAGGGAATTGAATTCATGTTAAGACTGAGGTTCTACCTTGTGAATGTGTTGAGTTCAGAAGCTATGGTTAGGTTAGGTTAGGTTAGGTTAAGGTTAAGAATAACTTTAAGACTATGTTAAGTTTAAGGTTATGTTGGGTTAAGTTGGGTCTAAACATGTTTGAGAGCAAGATCTAATAAATTAACGATGTAATTATATCTTATAGGTATTATACATTTATTATGATTATATCACATTAATAAATGTACAGTACTTATTATAATTATAATAAATGCATAATACTTATACGATATAATCTCACCATTAATTGACTATAACTTGCTTTCGAACATGTTTAGACTCGACCTAATCCAACATAATTTTAACATTATTATATATTGATAAACGAATAGTGATTAAATACTGTAGAGTGCATGGTATGATTTGTGTATCTCGACTCTGATAAGTATCAGGGGACTAAAAGTTGGTTAAGTACGATGTAGCAACTATGCAAAGGAAAGTAATTTTCAAAATTTTACAAAATTAGTGGGCTTTCGCCATACTGTGGAGGCAGCCAACATTAGAGAGAGAGATAAAGGCATGTGCACCTGTCTGAACTTATTTCAAGACGTGGGTAGGGGCCTTTGGAAGGTTTTGGTGGTGGTTATAAGATGTACCCATTATCTTGAAGAATGGGCGGTATATAGTATTAAATATTAAAGGTGTACCTTGTAAGTTGTTATGACCTTGGGTAGTCTAATTGTCAAGAGTATGAGATACTAACATTTATAAATTACACGTAGGAATCAATGGAGTTGGTCTGAAATAACAAATGTTGAGTAAATTTGAATTCTTTAATTCCTCCATTAATCTGTACTTGTTTAGAAAGTACTCATAAGGAGTTATATTTCATTAAAAGATAATTTAGTATTTTATTCTTTTTACTTCATTCTTTCACTAATTGCTTATGATGTACACATATGGAATAACAGGGCTGAATATCTTAGATTAGTAATTATTCATCTTGACGAGGGAAAGGGAGTAGGAGGGATGAGGGGGTGGAGATGAGAGACTGAGAAGTATTGATGTCACTGATGATAGCATCGAGGACGTAGGTGGGCCTACATCACATATCAAGTCTGTTCAGTAGGTGTATCCATACGCTTTTAGCCAGTGTTGGGAATCGAACCTCGAATCCTTAACTCACTAGGCAATCTTGCTGTTTTTCTGCCATATTATAAGTCAAACCCAACTTCCTTAGCTCAGCACCGTTTCAAATGAGGGAGAAAATAAGCAAATAATCGGTGGGGGGGGGGGATAAAGGTTTGAGCGCACAGAATCTGGAGCAGGGGGGCAAGGTGTTTAGAGAGGAAGGAAATCCACCAGCCGATCAAGCATGGACTTTCTCAAGTCTACGCATAGCACTAGTTGAATTTCACGCCACTCTAGCCATTATTAACTATAATCAAGCAAAACCCCATCATGGTAATTATTAGCGCTAGCTAAGTTACACGCCATCAGAGTGATTATCAGCGTTGCAGGATTTAAAATTTCAGATACAAGCAAGATTATGTAACCGAAGAATATCCTTTGAAGCTGACGAAGATAGCGTCATGCTAAAACGTTGAGTTCAAGGGGTACAAAATATTTTCCCGTGTGACACGATGAAGTCTTGGAGGAAGATATACAAGTCCGAACATGTATATAGCTGTAGAGAGAGATAGAGATAGAGTGTTAAAACCAACCACCATCTTAAACAAGGGAGGAGGAGTGATAATCAAGGTGTCAAACCTTGTCCAGGTATGGATTAGTGGGGACGTCAGGGCTATACGCTCATTGGGTGTGTAGGTTTTGCTAGATGCTCATTGGAAGTAAGGTCATAATTCATGAGTTGATGCGTCATTTATTGTATAATACTTTTATATATTTTTTTATTTGTGTTCTTTATTGGTAACACCACCTCTAAGTTGACTATTTGGTAAATGTAAGGCTTAGGAGGGGAGTGGGGTCTACCATCTTGAATTCAGTTATTGGCTGCATTTTCTGGACGCTCAATGACTGTAGAATATGTTAGATATATCTAGTTGTAAGGTTAAGGATGTGGCCAGAGATCCAACATCTTGAATACGGTCGTTATCTGTAAGGATTAAGAGAGTTTAGGGTCAACCATCGTGAATCCACCATTTTGTAGGATGGAACTAGACGTTCATTGGTTGTAAGGTTTAGCAGAAGCTCAATGGATGTAAATTTTAGATCCATCATCTTGAATCCAGACAATGTTTGTAAGTCTTAGGCGAATCCAGCATCTTAAATCTGCCACCCTGGAGGAGGAAGCTAGGCACCCAATGGCTGTGAGGTTTAGTGGTTAGTAGCGAGGGGGTGGAAGTTTGATACTCATTGGCTGCAGAGTGAAGAAGGAGGGTGCAGACTGGACTGGGTGTAGACGTGGCAACATCACTTGACTGGGAGGGGCGTAGATCTGACAACGTCACCTCAAAAACTGTGCCAGAAGTAACTTATTTACCCTTCTGCTCAGCGCTCCTGGCTAACAGAAATTATATCCATGGAAAGGATGTACGAATATTACTGTACATTCGGGCATTACCTGAGCAACTGCACACAGCTACCGGCTAATCTTCCCAAAAACTAGGATAGCGTGATGAAGCCCTGACACGTATAAATAAATTAAATATGCTAATGTTAATAATATCTTAGTTTGCATGTGTATAAATTATATTTGAAATAATGAGTCGATTAACTCCTATAGAGTTCCAACAATTTACAAGGACTCTCACGTCTCTACGTACATGCTTTCAAAGTACAAAATATTTCTTGCTGCATTGGTCGACCTTGGTGGGCTTAGGGTAAAGCGCACGCCTCAGGATTCGGTGGTGGTGGTGGGTTCAAACCCAGATGAGGTTGACGGATTTTTCTTGAGTGATAAAAGTCCGTAGTACATCTCCCTTCATAGAGAAGGTAAAGCCGTGGGTCCCATGTCTATTGTGGCATTTAAAAGAACCCTAAAAGTTATGTGAGAATCCGTTTCCCGGCAAAATTGATAGACTTTTTATTCGTGTGTGCTGATATAATCAGTCGGTTCAGAATGACCTTTAAATACCTCCAATTTGTTTTACTCATCCTGTATAACAAGGTAATTTATTAAATCTTTAGTTGGAAAAACGCGAGAACACACTTGGAGGCCGCCTTCACCACAGCTAATATTGAGGCCATGTTTCCATTGATTGTAGATGTGTGCAAAGAGCTTCAAAGACATCTTGAAGACATCCACTGTAAAGGTTGGTCCTGATGTACTTAGGATAGTCTTTATGATAGAATAATTTATTTGAGTGAGTCTTTGACCAAACTATAAAGAGATATGTCCCTTTGTCGTCGTAGTTTGTTCAAGATGTCTCTTAACAAGTGGTGTGTGCAGTGATACATATAGAATTACGTTTTGATGTTGTTTATTGAATGGTAATTAATATTATACATAATGGCTACCTTAGATGATAAGCTAATTGTATATGTTAGCTAAATAAACAAAAACTTGAAACTTGTATTGCGAGTAGACAGGTTCGTTCACCTATATATAGACTAATAGCCGCTCTGGTAGCACGGAGCCTTACCCAGGGAACACCACGGGAGGTTGTCTACACGTCATACCTCAATGAAAAGATGTGATGATAGTGATTATGATGCTTTGGAGCAGGTGTGAGACTTAACCTAGGTCAAGCCTAATTAATCAAACCTGGTGATGGTTGGGATCATTCCCCTTAAGGGAAAAAATGCCCTAATTACCAGCCGGGAATTGAACCCTTGACCCTTAGGCTCGTAGCCATGGACACTGACCACTACACCACAACTATGGTTATTGGTCATTATTGATCCACATCTAATATGGTGGGTGCTCCTTCTTTTAAAAATGGTTATGATAAACCCACTCCTACTGTCTCTAAAACAAACATTATCTCGTTGAATATGATCTAGCGGTCTGCGGACGACCTGACTTGTCGGCCTGGCAGTCAGCCTGACCAAATCAAGTGTTATTTACAGACTACCTGACCTAGCTCCTGATTTCGTCAGTTTATATTTGCTTTTTATGGCTAAAATCGTGCTAGCAGCAGGTGGCCAGGCGGTTGGATAGACTGGCCACCTGACATCACTCGACATGAGATTTAAAATGATGTCAGACGACACATCTACTCATGACCTGATATTGCATCTGATCTTATCAAATATGCCTGACACCGTGACTAAATCATGACGTCTGTAGCTGGCTTTAGTTTGATTACCTAACTGTAATAATACAGCGCTACAACCAAGATGACGGTTAAACAAAGCTACTTGGTGCGTCTAGGCTCCATACTAAAACATAATTTGAATGGATTTGTAATCTTTGTGTTTTGAAGAGGCCTTCACAATTGGCTGGTCACCACATGCGTGAATATATTCATTTAACTGTTATTTTAAATTAGTTTCAAAATACGGTAATTTATAAAGGTCAGCTTTCCCATCCAGGATCACACCTTCTAAATTAGAAACGTTCAAAGCATTCAAATGAGCAACGATTGTTGATAAGTGGATACGAGCAACGATTGCTGATAAGTGGATACGAGCAGCGATTGTTGATAAGTAGATACGAGCAACGATTGTTGATAAGTGGATACGAGCAACGATTGCTGATAAGTGGATACGAGCAACGATTGTTGATAAGTGGATACGAGCAACGATTGCTGATAAGTGGATACTAATTTGAATTTGTCACAAGATTGATCACAATGAGAAACATTCAAATTATTCAGAATGATTAGTTGTTATGGGACGGGGAAGGGGGGGGGGGGAATTCCTCCAAACTCTGCCTACGCCTAAATATAGCCACAATTAATTTTCTCAAAAATTGGCTGATATAACAACACATTTTTATATTTAAATAAACATTGAGTTATTCTGTTTGAACAAAAACAAGGTCAATTCTTAACTACAGTAGCCCCGTGGCTTTTTTGGTGCTGGCTGACGGCTTTGAAAAGTTACCAGACCAAATTATGTATCCCTACGCTGAACCAAATGTTCTGCAAAAACACGTGTTTATCAGCTGTCACTTCTGAAAGTCAAAATTTAGGTATATACCAAAATGTTGACTGTCATAAGTCCGCTGTGAGCTGTCATTTGGCACCAAAGAAGCCACGGGGCTACTGTAGAAACCCTGCAGCCTATAAATATAATATTATTTGGTCACATCTCTTGCTTTTTATATCTACCGAAATAACTTATTGCTAGTCTAGTAAAATAAAAATATTTATTGTCCGATTACTAATAAAACTTTCTTCAAACTATATTTGACATTATTTTAGCAAACATTCTAAATGTTCAAGTTTTTAAGTAGAAGTAGTTTAATTGAGAGCTAAGACTTATGTGTTGATCTAACTAATAACAAATTTAAGTTCAAAAGTTAAGTTATAGGCCTAGTAATTAAAGTGGATACTATATAATGTGATGTTGAATAATAATAAAAAATTAGAAAGTTTTTAGAGGAACATTGTCCATGATTATGAACAATTAGAGAAAATTAAATACTTCATCAACTTATACAATGGTTAAACAAATTGATAATACTTAGACCAACATATCTATACTTTTATAATTTTATATTATATCATACTCCAATATTGTCTAAATCAACTTTTCTGATGCTAACTCAATTTTATTCTGAATGATTTCAAATTAAGGCTTGACTTTAATGTTCATGTTCATATCACATTATATTGTTTGTTTTATTTTGTGTATTAATGTTTTAATGTGTTAACATATGTTTTAGAATTTAGACTATTCATCAAATAGTTTTACCATTGTATACATTTATCTAATTTATCTAATTGGTCATAATGATTCACAAAGTTATTCTAAAATTTTTATAATTTTTAAAATGGTTTATCAACATCACATCATATAGTATCTATCCACTTTAATTATAATTTAACCTTTGAAAATATTTATTTTATTTTATTGATCAACATTTCTGAGTCCTAGCTCACAATAATCTACATTAGGTATTATCTTAACCAAACAAAGGCACCGGCATACCCCGAACCAAATGATTTTCAAACACACCTGTTCTAGCAGCCAAGAAAATGTTCACCGTCATTTGTTTTATCACCGCATCTTTTTACGCGTTTGGGTAACCAAGCCAATTGTTTTAGAAACTATGAATGTTGTTTTTTTAGTAAATGTACCTCCATTTTTTGTGGAGGAACAGGGGAAAACCATTTTGGAAAAACCACCCTCAGTACACCCGCCCGAGATTCGAACTTCAATCTTTCCGTCATCGGTGGTCTAGTTTACTGCGAGAGTAGCGCGTTAGACCGTGCGGCCACCGGGACAGGTTTCACTAACAATAATTGCAGATTACTAGGCCTACCCATTAAGATGATGCTCTCTGTACACAATCACTGGGTATAATGGTCCTCGTTTAACTAGGCTTAGAGTATACGATGGTATGTGTATGTATGTATGTATGTATGTATGTATGTATGTATGTATGTATGTATGTATGCATGTATGTATGTATGTATGTATGTATGCATGTATATATGTATGTATGAATGTATGCACACTAAAACTTATATTTATTATACTACCAATAAGGTAGTATTTTTTAAATTCTTATATACATATATTAGTAAGTAAAATAATAATCAATGAGTTGAAAGTAAAAATTTAATAAATCAGATTATTTATATTTTTCAGATAATCTGGAAATAAATGAACTTTCAGTTAAATATATAACTGATGTATCCTCTGCTTGCACCTTTGGAATCAAAGGAGACTCTTTGATGAACCCCAACTCAAAAATTAAAAATGTGGGAGACATCCTTTTAAATGTATCAGTATATATGAAAATTAAATTCATATTAGCTTTGATTTTTCCAAATATTTCATTCCTTTTTAAAATTAGGTGAGTTTTGAAAATTGTGTATGTCCAAAATTATATACTTTTGTTACGCTGATAATTAAAATCATTAAAAAATATATACAATACAATGTTTGCTTATCCAAGAATTTTGTTGATTATTGTAAAAAAAAATATTTGTCATATTTTAAATTTATAATTAATATACTATATTTATTTTGTATGAAGACTGTTTTCTACCAAAGCTTACAAATTGCTTGCTGATATCCTGAAAGAAGTGCTGTCCCAAAGAAAAATCGATGGCACCAAAAATAATGATTTTCTACAGTTCCTTCTACAAATTAAGGATGGGTTGAATTTCTCTTCTGACGCGGTATTTTCCCGCCATGGGAAGTCCGGACGAATACAATGTAATTACTATAATATATTAATTCTCGTTCTTATTCGTTTTCTTGTATGCATAGAGTTAATATACACCAATTCCATTTTAATTATTGTTTAGTGAAATTAAATATAATCATAATATAGGGGCGTTAAATAAAAATAATTTATAAATAAACTAATAAATATATATTCAAAGTCATAAAAAGAACTTTTAAGTATTTGGTAAAAATTCAAAGTTTACGAGCTCTAAACAACTAATAACGATCAATTATTATTTTCTGAAATTATCCCTTGCAATATACTATATATACAAGAATATTAATTCAGACCATCATTTGAGTTTTAATCATCAAGTTATTTTCCTTAAACAATTCCTTTGAGAAAAAGTTTTTTTTTTACAAAATAAACTATTGGAACAGTGGGTTTAAAATCGTCTTAGATTATTCTTCCACTTGATTACAGTAGGCCTACATAATAAATATTAGATTAAAATAGTTAATATCTTAATGAGTAAAATAACATATTTAATTTATTAAAATTCAGTAAAGTTGGTAAAGTTAGCTTTGTTCCAATCGTTCAACTGACACGCTCAGCTCTGATATTTAAGGCTATAATGCAAGGGTATGATGTATAGTTACTTAACATTAAATTTAATCCTCCTCTGTTCCTAAATCAATTCCAGTTCAGGTGATCCTATCAATAAGAGTTGTACTTCCCAAAACTAGACCTATACAATCCTGTTGTATCAAATAGACGGTATTTTTCTCTGTCTTCTACAGCGTCCAATGAATCTGACACGATTGCTCTTGCCGTGTCAGTCTTCACTAGACCTATACAATCCTGTTGGATGAAACAGACGGTATTTCTGTGTCTTCTACAGCGTCCAATGAATCTGACACGATTGCTCTTGCCGTGTCAGTCTTCACTATACCTATACAATCCTGTTGGGTGAAACAGACGGTATTTTTCTCTGTCTTCTACAGCGTCCAATGAATCTGACACGATTGCTCTTGCCGTGTCAGTCTTCACTGAGGCCTTCGAGAAGTCATCAGCAGTTCTGAGTGCTATACTCTTAGAACTAGCGTCCAACAAAGAGATTCAGGAAACGTTAAGAAAAGAAATAGATACAGCGAGGGAACAAAATAATGGTGGGATTGGCTTTGACATGATTCAAGGAATGAAGTACCTTGATATGGTCTTGTCAGGTATGTCTACATTTAAAGTTATTCTAACAGTAACCATTTATTTGACAAAGGAGCTTTCAAAAATCTGAATTTGTCTTAGAAAGTGTATCATAAAATATATTACTTGTAACGCTGCAAAAAGAGCAATCCTTCCGATTATTAAATTGATTGTTCTAAGAGACATTATTACCCACTGAAACAATTTTATCTGTAATAAACTTTGATTCGCTGCCCAGTTTGCCCCTTCGACACAAGCCCCGCGTGATAGTAAAAACAAACATGGACTTAAATCTAAGAGACAAAGTCTTCATGCGGCTAAATAAGAAATAAAAAAGGTTATAAAACATTAGTGGTTTTGATACCAGTATAATGTAGCCTATAGGAGCTCATGAAGACATTAAGAAGAAAAACTATCCCAAAAATATATATATTTTATTTGGATTTTAAAAGTAAAAAATATGCAGAGCGAATTAGTTATTATAATTATTTTTAAATCAAATTTAGACTAAAAGGCTTGTTTATTGAATAAAATGGGAATTTCAACCAATGAAAAAAATATTGAAACGTTAAATTTGACTATAAACACAACATTAAATTTTACGATAATGTGTGTGTATGTTAGTTAGGGAGGGGGGGATGGCTCACACAAGGTTCGTTAGAAGACTTGATCATAAAATTTACGGAGGAGAAGGTTGGGATATTATGTGTGGTAGCATTTATAGTTTGAGAGAGAAGATTGTGTAACGGATAACTGTAGTGACTATTTTGCGAGTGCATTGAGTGTACCAACCTCTCTAACTGGAATGTGGAAAGAGGGGGTTGGGGCGACCGTTGAAAATAGCCAGGTAGCAAGTAGTCTTCCTG
>CABFOV010011919.1:0-12556 GCA_902141375.1 Timema poppense | reverse complement strand
GGCTCATGATCTATTGTTTTAGGAAGATAGGAGGGGAGAGGTCCTTTCTGTGGTGGCTCATGATCTATTGTTTTAGGAAGATGGGAGGGGAGAGGTCCTTTCTATGGTGGCTCATGATCTATGGTGGTTCTTTGCACAAGAAAAGGTTAAGCTCCATGCTTATAGACAGTGAATGAAAACCTCTATTGGCTCTCTTGTAAAAGTGTAGCTTAACCTTTTTTTGTAATTCCTATTTTATTTCTGGTACTCCCTTATCACTTTTTTAATCGGATTGGTATCGAATCTTCGGAAGGCTGGAAGCTGTTAATGTGCAGAAATCAAATATGAAGCATCTCAGCACGTTTCTATTTGGCTTTGAATATTTCGAAGCTTCATACATTGCACAATATTGACATCTTTATCTTTTCTTCCATTTTATTTGGTCAAAGTGTGAAACATTAACTAAACCCTCTTGGTCCAGTTACAGCGGTGTAGTGTGTTAACTGTTTAACACATCTTAATAACCGTTTATTTACTAATTATTATAGTAAGTTAGGCATGAGAAAGGTGTACTCTAAAGGAAGTGTACTAACATTTGCATGGAGGACATTGGAAAAAAACCAGCCTCAGTACACCTGACCAGGATTCGAACCCTGATCTCCTCGTCATCTGCAGTCTATTCTAACACGAGATCGATGCCTTAGAGTAGACCATGTGGTCCCCAGAGCCATGTTGTGTTTGTTCCTGTATCTATTTCCTCTACAGTACATCACTTAACAAATGTTGTTTGTTGGTAGCTCTGGGCCGAGCGTGCGGCGTGTCCCGGCAGGTGGTTGCCTGCTCAGTGACTGTGAATGAAGGGTCCCAGCTGAAACCTCAGATACAAGCAATCCAACTGGAGATTGAGAAACTTCTTGTTTAACTCGTTTATCATTGTGTGACAGTAAGAACACGTTTCATAAGTGCAAAGTACTTGTATCTTATGTTTATATCTTTAAAGCCATTATTTTATATTATAGTTTTTACATGTGACCTATTTTCACTTGCATAATAAAAAATGTTTTAAAAATGTGTTCTAAATTTGTCGTTTACTTTAATAAACCATTCATTGCTTTTGAGTGGTTGTTAAGTTTACTCTCAACATCGATGATTAAGATGCTACGGTATTTATCTTGCGAGGATTTGTTCATTTGGAACAGGACTGCTGCCAAAGTCCTTTTATTGTTATCAAAATAATCTGAAGGGTATTAAATTAATTTTTCGGTGGTATGAAAACTCATAAAAACTACATTTATTCCCTAAATATGCATATTGTTTATTAACTTTACATTTTTTACAACTTTGGGCTAGCTATATTTTATTTGGTACGGGAACTAAAGTTCTTGGCAATGTCATTGTCGGGTCAATCCATGCCAAATATCTCACTTGTTTTCAAAGATATTAAGATGAAATTAAAACTAAATTAATCTACATAAAACATACTATATTTTATGCCCATATCATATATAAGCTCACATTTAAGGAAATAGCTCAAAAAGATTATTGAAAATTAAAGTTAAAAGCATACAAAAACCCAACTTTGGAACCAAATATTATTTGGACTCACCTTCAAGTTTGTGTGTGTGTGGGGAGGGGGGGAGGGAGATAGGTTTCATATGTGTTTACTTCCTGAAAAGTTTGAGGTCTGTGAGTTGTATCCTTAGTTTTTTTATAAGCCTCCAAATATTGCGATTTGCGTAGAATTGGCTAGATTGAAACTGAAATAACTCAAGAGGGACACATTATAGAAATCTCAAATTTTCACTAAATTAACTTTATATGTATAGTATGAAGTCATTACAATTTGATCATCGAGACTTTGTTTATATAAAGCAGTTCTTAGTTCAAAATGTTACAAAATCACATTTTGGTTGTGCTGCACAAAATTGGTCACTAAACTGTGGTAAACGAAATGTAATCACTCAATTAAGAATATTATGTCTTTTTAGCACGAACTGGATTATACTAATCATAAAATCATTATAAGTTTGTGGCTGCTTTAAGAAGTAGCAAAAATAAAAATCTGACTTATTTTTTAACACAATTTGTCACTGATGTTGGAATTACGGCCGGTAGCAGTAGTGAATTCTACTGGAGCTAATCTTCTTAATACCATACTAATTGGTACCCATACTCTCATCTCTGGGGGTCTGAAACAAAGTTCTTGGGCCATGTGGATGTAAGAAGTATCAGTAGGTCGTTGTACCTTCTATTTGGCCGATCCACCATCTACGAGCTATCTTTGTTCTCTAATGAAAATGCATCATACTTGGCGATAAATGAATTGCTGTACTCGGTCAATACTGTATATTTTGAAAAACATTTGATTTCCGATGGACTTAGGGGAACAAATCTATGGTAATAATGTGAAGTTGTCTTGCAGGTGTCAAATCTTTTTTCCACTTTCAAGTTGTTTGCTTGTATTTCTTTATTTGGGACATACAGATATTCTTCTGTTACTACAAAACTGGAGCATGGCTTCTGCTGTTAGAATTTGGTCATTGTATGGTCGTTTAAAGCATTCCTTAGTTCGTGGTGCCACCAATTCCATCACAGGCCAGGGGGTAGTTTGGACAGAAATAAAAAGTTATGACAATGTATTAAATATCTCAGACTGACTTATGTAGTGTAATACAAATAACTTTTGGACAATAATATGTTAAACAAGTTATTTATCTTTTATACTTGTTTGACATGTTTAGTAACCAATTTTGCGTAGCACAACAAAAATGTGATTTTGTAACATTTTGAACTAAGTGCTGTTCTTGTATAAACAAAGTCTCAGTGATCAAATTTTAATGACTTCATGCTATACAGTGAAAATTTGAGATTTCTCTGATGTGTCCCTCTTGAGTTATTTTAGTTTCAACCTAGCCGATATTATGCAAAATTCAATATTTGGGGTCTTATAAAAAATGAAGGAAATAACTCTCATTCCTCAAACTTTTTCAGGAAGTAAAATGAAATGTATTGACCCTGTCTGGAAACTTTTAGGGACTAACTTGGTAAAATTATCACTTAATTTCACTGGTTACAAAATTTGACAATGGAGAATGTTGCTTCACACTGTGATGGTGTCTTGAGATCCTTTATTCCTCCGCTGGCTATGTTCATATGGAAGTACATATCATGCATGTGGCCAATGTGTGGTTTTGTCCATTCTTTAACTATTTTAATTCTATTTCCCATTCGGGTTTGTACTTCTGTACATATATCATCCTATCTGGTGAAGCTTTACATATTTTTTTTGTTCATCTTGTGTAATTATCAATTTAATATGTATAATACGCGAACAAATGAAAATAAAATGTGTGCAAGCTGTTTTAAGCTCAGGAGTATCAAACTTGATGTTTCACTACAATGTCCTTTGATTCTTAACAATACCAGTATTGAAATGATCTATAGTCAAACTAATGTTGATAACTTGATGAGCTTGACTTGACCCAACATACATTTTCTAGTTATTTTGTTTGAACCTAGCAACGTTAATATATTTTACTTGCTTGAACCAGACTTGGCTACTTGAAGCCAAATCCATACATTCGGGACCAATCATTGCTACTTTAACATAGCAAGGTCTATATAAATTGTCTTTATTTGGACTGAGCGTGCTAACTTTTAAAGGCTGGAATTGAAGAGAGCCATTTTTTGAAATCTATATTATAAGAACAATTTTGCAATAGTTTAAAGTCAAAATCATAGTTCTCAAGTTAACCTTAAAAAAAAGTCAAAAATATCAATGAAATCACAAAAATATCCTGTGATCCGTTTTATACCTCTAAAATCCGCAAAAACTTATAAAATCTGTGAAAATGACAGGCCTGTTTTAGAACATAAGTGTGTGAAAGTGAAAGGTTGGGAATTTTACAGGCTTTTATATAATAAGAACATTAGGCATGGCCATCCAAAGTGTCAGTCACTTGGATAATTGAAGCTTGTGGTTGAATAAGTGTCTGTGTTTTTTAAACACATGTTGAGTTTTTGGTGGAAAAGAGGTCTACATAAAGTTCTCTTCCCACCAATATGGTAGTTGTATTATTTTCCTTGAGATGGCAGCACAAACCAGTGTTTGTCTTGTATTTGCTACGGAATAGTGGTCTATGTGCAGTAGCCACGTTGTTTACCTCGGGCAGGCTATGCCATATTTTCCCTGTATTTGTACACGGAAAGTTTATTACTTTGTGGTACTGATTGCTTCCATTAAATCGCGAGTGCGTGAATATCTCTATATGTTGCTGCCCGGTGATTAAACAAACTTAATTATTGTTATTATTGGTTATTCTTGCTGTTGAAATAATTAAGTTTGGTGGCAAAACAAGATATTGCTTTAGTATAACATATATTTTAGTTTTGTGATGTTAAAATAAAACAGTATAGTATTGTGTTTAGAATGTGAAAGAAAGCCATGACATTGTCTTCCTCCCGGCCTCAGTCATGTAAACCTGACAACCTGAGGGTTATATTTCCAGGTGAAATAAAGGGTTGTCATAGTACTGTGGAAAAAGGGTCTATGTAACCTGCTTGGATGTCACAGACGATTATTACTCACAAAAGAATGAAAATGTATTTTCTTAAAACTTACAAAGTGTAACATTGACCCTTATTTGGCCCTAAGTTATAATCATTGCTTTCAAAGGTCTGAATTTGTATATGTTATTTATTTGAAAATTAATGCCAACTAATTATGATAAATGATACCCGAACACTAAATTAACCCTGAATATTTGACTTAGTCCATCAGTACACTCACTGATTCGTTTGTGTGTCCCAAGTCCTCATTTTTTTTTAAGGAAAATAGTTAAGAGGCTTGTGTAGAAATGCCACTTGGTACAGTTTTTTGTGTGTGTTGTATGTATCTCTTTATATGAAAACTGAATATTTCAGAAAATTCAAAACTATGTGTGGTTGTGGAAGTGTGAAGTTTAAAAGTGTAAAGAACAAACACGCTTCTTGATTTATCTTTTCTATCTAGTCCTAATGTAACTCCTTTTAGGTTGTCTTTCTTCACTATCACTTACTTTACATAATGGAAAGATAAGTCGTTACCTAGGTCGCTTGTGAGTGAGAAGCTTTCTTCAAAAACAAGGTGTACATTTTACTGAAACCTTTGCTCCAGGGGTTAGTCACGACCCAAGAGGGTTTCTAGCAGTTGTGATACAAAAGGATTTAAAGCTTGTACTGTTTGATGTAGGCCTACACAATGCGTTTCTGTAAGGATAACTTAAATAAACTGTCAACTTGGTATTGCCAGAGGTACTCTATCATAGATAAATCCAATGTGGATTGTAAGCTTCAAAAAATATTGTATGGTTGGAAACAGGCTCCTAGATGTTGGAACACCGAGCTCAGTTATAATTTTTATACAATTTAATTGTAAATAATAATGTCACATACACAGTAGAAACATGGACAGTGGATGTAAGAGAGACTAGGAAAGTGGAGACTATGAGAATGAAGTTTGTGAGGAGCACGTTAGCTTGGCACGAGGAGAAGCAAGATTAGGAATGAAGTTTGTGAGGAGCACGTTAGCCGTCACGAGGAGAAACAAGATTAGGAATGAAGTTTGTGAGGAGCATGTTAGCTGGCACGAGGAGAAGCAAGGTTAGGAATGAAGTTTGTGAGGAGCACGTTAGATGCCATGAGGAGAAACAGGATTAGAAATGAAGTTTGTGAGGAGCACGTTAGCTGGCACGAGGAGAAGCAAGATTAGGAATGAAGTTTGTGAGGAGCACGTTAGCTGGTCAAGATTAGGAATGACTCTATCTGGCAAAGAGTGGGAGTACATGAGATAGTAGAGGAAGCAAGATTGAGCTGGTATGTGCATGTAATGAGGGTGGAAAAAGAGAGGATACCAAAGAAAATGTTGGAAATGAAGTATGTAGGAAACATGTCGCAAGGAAGGCCAATAAATAAATGGGAGGAGCAGATGAAGTGTTCAAATGAGAGGATAAGAAAGGAAACATTTAAAGGAGGGAAATTGAGGCATTTTACTAAACTGACCCGTCAACAGGCTGGATACAATTGATCATGATTATGAATTTAAAACAAAGTGACACAAGCAAGCGTGTATGTTGCAGCACGGTGGAAAGTGAACATGTGTTTTATCTTGTTTATTGATGATAGATTGTTTGAATAAATAAAATAGAATAATAGAAATCCTTAAGCAAGAATTTGAAATAACAGTTAGAAATGTAAGTGTGTATGTTGGTATGCAAATTGAGCGTGTTTGAGAAAAAAGAATGATGTCTATACACCAAAGCCTGTACATGTGTCAATTATTGCAACACAAAGTGTATGCGTGCCATCAGATCCCCCCCACTGTTGAGTCCAGTAGAACCTGAAAATGTACCTTACCAAGAATCTGTAGGTTCTCTGATATTTCTGTGAACCAAACCAAGTCAATGGATTTTGTAATAAGCACAACATAAGTCATTGGTCAGCTGCTGCGAGAATATTTAATTACCTGCTTCGATGGCTGCATGGTCTAAGCCGTTATTTTATCAATAGACTCAATGACAGGGAGATCAAGGTTCGAATCCTGCTCGGGTGCACTGAGGGCTGTTTTTATTAAATGGTTTTTCACTCTCCCTCCACGTGAACCACGGCTATAAACAACATAGCCCCCACCTCCGCCACCTTAGAAGATTGAACCCCCCTTACCCCACTATACCGGCAAGTCGGCGCCCTAACGACGGACACTCCATGCTTGTTGTCACGGAACACTACACATCAGCCGAGTTTGATAAGAAAACAATAACGAAGTCACCGAGTGATATGAAACCTCTGTGCGCTAGTCCAGTTCCCCCCGAGTTTTAGACGCTGTGCAGGCGCCGAGCTTGGGGAAGAGAGCAGGAAGAGTAGTCACGTGTGTCTATCTACCCCCTTGAGAGGGCCATTTCTGACTTCATGGGTCATGTGACTTCTCCCTACCTATTCTCCCCGCTGTTCTATCCGAGATATAAGCTAGTACCCAGAAAGGAACATCAGTCTTTGATGCTGATCGGAATTAGGAACTAGCTGCATTATAATGTAAGTGTTCATTATTTTGGAGAAATTTTTTATGGGAAACTAGGCAGCTTAAATCCAGTCAATATGATGTAGAGCTTAGACTTTGTTATTCTTTTGACTTTTTTTTATTTCTATTAGGCTTGTTTTGGAAACCAACGTAATATGGTATTTAACCGTTTGGGTCCAAGTTCAGATGACTTATTTTCAATTATCTATTATGTAATCTTCTCTTAGAATGCTATCTCACATTGTACATTTTCGCCTTTAAATTTATTGTTATTGTAAGTCAAAAAGTAACTTGGGAAGTTTAGTATTGTTGGTTATATTCGGTGGGTATTTACTATTATTGTAGTTGATAGAGTTGAGAGAGAACTTAATTAGTTTCTCGTCATAGTTACCCCCGCTTTGCAGATTGATGAGTAGGAATAATTTTGTTTATGATCAACTATAGAACAAGGAGTAAAACTTTACTAGATTCATTATTAAAGGATGTTTAATTATTACGGTAATGTTAGAAGTTTACACTTTCAATAATTTTGTATATGATCAACTATAGATCTTTGAGTATTGTTATGAGCAACACTTAACTAGATTCATAATTAAAGTATGTTGTATAATCAAGGTTTTGTTTGAAGTATACACTTTCAAGACGGACTTATTATGATTCTTGTAAAGTTATCTTTTGAAAAGCTTAGTTCATAGATGTAGGTGATAGGTTGTATTCATTCTAGCTTATAATATTGCGTATTGTTCCCGACAATTTGCTATGTTTACTATGGGATTGATAACGTTATCTAAAAATATAAATATGTCCTATTTAGATAAACGCAATTCAATCGCTTGCCCTATTTTTTGAGTTGTTAAAAACTTATATGACTATTGCTCATGGGACGCAACTTCATAACATTGTATTGTAATTACTTATGAGACATATCCTATTCTCTTAAAATAAATAGGTCTTAAGACCATTGATATCATGTTATTCATTTGCACTTAAGTTTGGCGAACCCCCATCTCCCTTAATGACTATTGCCAAATTATCTATTTTACTATTTGTCCAGATAGCTAAGTCTGAATACTTGGGCTGGGCAGTGTAGGTCAAATAAAGATCCCTGGCGTTCTGCCTTTATTTATTTGTTGTCCTGCAACTCTTTCACTATAGCTGGTTTCTTGGCCGTGCTTGTTCAAGTTAACTAAGAGAGTAGGGAAAACGGTTGACACGTAAATATTTAACTTTGCTCATCCCTAACTCATTAGCGTTATTAGTACATATATGTATAACCTGGACTGGTAGTAAGATTTGCTCAAATAAAATAAACCATTGGTACAATTAATCTCTGATTAGTGTATGAAAATAATGAAAGTAAATTTGGAGTTAACTTTCTTTGGTTATTCTGAGACTGATTTTGCCCGTAATATTGATAACTGAATGTAGGTAGATCAACCACATGATACATATTTTGTGCAAATAATTCACTTGTCATGCAGAGCTCACAACATAACAGCCTAGTTACGACTAGTACAAGTGAATCCGAGTATAAAGCAGCAGCGACTGCTTCAAAAGAAATTGTATGGCTAAAACAACTTTTATAATATTCCAGATGTAACTGATGTAATCCTACAGTATCACATGTAGACAGCCAACTGCTATACGTCTGGTTTACAATCCGGTGTTTTATAAGATATCTAAGCATAATATGGATATTAAGGCCCAATCTTACGATGTCACATTAAAGTCCTCGTAACTTAACCGTTTGTAAAGTCTAACCGTTGGTTAAACTTAGCGTTGCATTTTACAATACTATTTTTTAGTGCCCTTCAAGCTACAGACGAGTGCCTTCCATTAGTTCTTACCATTAAGCTTCTCGGAGCACTAGATTTGTTACACAGCTTTTGACTGGCTTAAATTGAACCAATAGATTGTAAGTAAATATTTAAATGTCTGTAAAGTTATGGAGTTAGGAAACAGATTAAAGTATAATACATATTTATCTTGTTGTTTATAGCGTCATGTTATTCAATAATCATATATAATGCTTTTTTCTATGCAAATAAAGATGGGTATACTTATTCTATTTATTTTAATGTTATTTCTTAAGCTTCAAAATAATTATCTAAACAGTAGAGTCATAGTCAATTTTTAAACACACATTTTAATATTCAAATAAAAACCTTTAGTTAACCATGGACGTGTGCTGGAGGAGAGGAAGTGAAGAAAAAACACATCTCATATTAGCCATTCATGCCTACCTTGATATCAAAATAATAGTTTAACCTATAAGAAAATTGTTGACTTATTATTGTATGTTATATGTGAAACCAATAATAATTAATACTGATAAACAGTATTTAAACACACAAATCCTCCACTTCCTTCATAATATATATTAATAATAATATTAATACACTGTGGTTGACGACTGTAGAGTAGTAACTAGTAAGTACCAGGAGCTCTAAGTTATCGGCACTGTTCCCGCTACCAAGTCCAGATACTTGAGTTTGAGAGCTGCCTGGCTGTATCGATAGTGGAACTGTTCCAACATTGTAACTCGACCGTTTTGGAACGGGTACACAAAGTATCGATATCGACACATCTCTACTGTCTGCTAACAACAGACTAACAGGCGCGCTCAAATGGTTGACCTCGCAATATTGCTTCCCCCGAACCCTTCATTTCCATGTGCTGTGAAATAATGGTAGAGTAGCTATTTCTATCCTTCTCTAGATGTTTCATTGCAAGCACTTTCACAAGTAGACAGGTGGTTCCCAACTGTTTCTCTCCACCAGCCGTTATAAAAGCCTCTCCCCTTCTTCCAACCTCTACACCACCTCTTGCTCTCTGCTAGCATAGCTTAAATGTGGCAGGATGTATTTTAAATATTTAGTTTAAGTGATCATGGTCTCGGTAGCGGTGTTTGACTGGCAATTGGTTTTGTATTATAATTTCGTCTGCCATTTTAAATAAGGTTGTTGCCGTTCGAATATTTTGATGCATACTTTGCTATGAACAGTGTGAGAAGTGTGAAATCATCAAGACTGCAAGTCAAACTCGAGGGTCTGACTAGGGAGCCTAGGACTATTCGAACACAGCCCATGTTGATAGTGCTACTTGCGTGCACATGCGTGGTTTGAGGTCTTCACAGTGAGGTATAATGTGCAATTGTAGTACAAAACATGATAGTTTTGTAATTAATAAAGCCATATTTATATTCATAAAACTGTATAATTATCTATACAATTATGCAATAGATACCAGTAATAATGTAGATTTCAGGAATTTACCGACTCTTAGGGAAAAACATGTGTTGGTGTAGATTAAAAACACATATTAATCTAAATATCATCTTTATTTGTGATGGCCTAGTAATAGGGTGATGGTGTATAACATTGAAGGTAACTTGATATCAAAATAAATCCTCCACAAAGAAAAACCAAACAAAATAACAAAATACAATTGTATTATTAAGTACATTTTATAAGTAAATAAACAATACTGTCTTAGTTAATAGTGTTTTTGAAAACCTTTAAACCATTCACACAGTTTTTATTTTATTTTTTCCCTATATTTTCAATTTAAGTGGTAAAGAAAATTATGAATGTTCCAAGTTTGTTTAAAATTCCTTTACCAAATACTACATGTATATGGTTCAACAATAAGAGTTAACGCTAGGATTGAAAAGGGTTTAGGCGGAAGATACATTCCAACTATTACAATAACTCAACTCCAGGAGCATTTCATAATATTGGGAGGAAACTCAATGTATGGTTTGTAGCCCAGGCAGGTCATTTAGCGGAAATAATTAGGGCAAAGCTGGAAATGGTTTTGATCACTTTAATTTGAGGGTCCAATCAAAAATACTAAGTTTTCCCTTTCTAAAGACCACTTTGCATTGGCCGCCATATTGGAAAAAGTGAGCAAAATTTCAGTTTGTTGCCAATAACTCCATGTGTGTCAGTTTTACACTGAAAATATCTATATCGATATTGAGGATAGTTAAATTCTCTATAAAAACATTCAAAAGCACTTATTCGCTAAGACCTAAGTTTCGGAGCAATAGCCGCGAGAAGTGTGGTATTCTCCTGCAACAGCTCAAAATATCGAGCTTCGCTCGCCGTATATCGTTGTTTATGTTGAATATTACTCTAATTCAATGTTTTAACAAACACTAATACAAATATATCAATATTTCAAGGCTGTAGCAAAGGGCACTCGGAGGGTTCAAACCCCCCTTAAATAATTAGGGTGAATAATTATTTGTTTTATTACTCCTTAAAATTCATTGTTTTTGTAATATTAAACTTTCCATCTCTAAACGAACATTTTTGTTGATTGAACAGACACACTGGCGTTGATGTACTATTCGATGAGTCGATGGCAGCCACTATGTTGTAAGAAAAATTTATATTGGATGATAAGAATAAATAAATAATTCCATGTTAAGTGTCAAACTTGAAGAAGCGAGATTCGTCATTAAACAGGCTGATGAAGATGCTGACTTTCATTATCAATAGTGTAATTGATGCATCACGCGATTATGACTGTGTAATGGCAGGAGGCGAAGACATAAACCTTTAAGTGCTGCTAACATCATTATCACTACCTACAGCAAACATTTACTACATGAAAGTGAGCAGAGGTTAAACGGACAAGATGATATTTTCCTTGAGCAGTTTAAAATTGCCAAACGCAGTAAGAAACAACATCACATCTTGTTTCTCCACCCATTCAATGGATGCGACACAGCTTCTGTATTCTTCAGGCAGGGTAAATTAGAGGTTGTTAGGTTATTGAAGGAAGACAATAAATTGCAGATTTTCAAGGACCCAGATGGGATTGACGTGGCAGGACATGTCATCGCTGCTTTGTATGGAGCCAAGATCGATGGCAGCTCATAAGATAGTCTGAGATTCCAACTATTTTCATCAAAGTCCCTATCAAAAAGTTTTACTCGGGAAGCTGCATATCAACATTCCTTTAGAAAGTGCCACCAAATACAGCTATGGTGTGGCAAATCCAAAAGCTCGCTAGCTTGGGGCTGGAAGAACACCAAGGACGGTCTTCTTCCAATTACTTCAAATGAGAATCCAGCTCCGCAAACGCTCTTAAAGTCTATATTTGTAAATGCACAAAAAAGAGTAGAGCATCCTGCACCTGTCGGAAAGTTGGGCTTCGATGTTTCACAATTTATTACAATTGTGCACAAATATAGACCTTTCAGATAAGCTGAATTTTGATACAGAAATTGACATCCAATTGGATCAATTTATTTCTGAAGAGACTGAAATATCTCACGAATTGGAAACTGACAGTGAGACTCACGATAACTACGAGGAAAACAAGAAGAATATTTTGACCAATCAAAAAAAACGCGCCATAAGTTCTACCATATGGTGGTGTGGAAACTAATTTTAAAAGGCTGCAAAATGGCATATAAATATTGATATATCTGTATTAGTGTTTGTTAAAACATTGAATTAGAGTAATATTCAACATAAACAACGATATACGGCGAGCGAAGCTCGATATTTT
>CABFOV010011917.1:0-12563 GCA_902141375.1 Timema poppense | reverse complement strand
CGATGTGAACTCAAATTTTTGAATTCCCGCATTTTCGCAAGTTCCAATATTGGCTGTTAGCTAGCATGATCGATGTACTACTCACTCATCGGACATCTCCTTGGGGAACACCTTGTCGTCGAATTGTTCCCTCAGGACATGGCATAGACACGAGCCGAGCGTGGTCATGATGTCCGTGTCGAGGTCGTCCTCCTGTAAGACAAGCTGCACCAGTCGCTCCATGGCCTGGCACCTGCACACAAACACGCACACATACATACCTAACCCTCCATTTCCTTATGGAGTAGGCAAGAAACTGTGAATATAGCTCAAAAAACAACAACTCCGCACTTAATCCATCCTCACTACCTTTCTCCTCACTTCCCTACCCTTGCATACTCCCTTTGCTTCAACAACAATACAGAGTTATACACAGTCACACATGCTCTTCAACAACACCCATACACTGAGTACATCTACAATTTGCCGTTTACGTTGGATACGAGAATTTTCATTTTCTAGTATTTGATAGAAATATAATAATAAATATCATCAGGTGAAAAGAAAACCGATGCAATGACTGTCATTTGTTGTTTTTCTCTTTGATTGCTTGCGATCGTTGAAAGCCCTGGTATCTATATTTTTCTTTGTGAAATTGTTTTAGCATAGAGTTGTATGTGGGAATATGGTAATAGGATTATTATTCTCCTATAAATTTATTTTATGTACCACCTCACTAAAAATCTCCTAAAAATTACTCAGTACATCTGATAGAGAGAAATAATTTGCTAATGAGTTGTGTATACATTTGATAAAAGTAAGAACATTTTTATGAGGGTTTTTATAAAGTGATTTATTTTTATTTGGGAATTAAAAAAAAAAAGTATTTAGCACTACCAACAAATGGAAACATGTTGTTTGCTAACCTGGCCTCGTTGTCTTTCTCAACATGTAGCGACTCAACCGCCCGGCGAAACTCCCCCTCCAACTGTTGGACAAGTTCCGGGTCCAAGCTGGGGGACTTGTCGTCAGAGGGTTTGTCTTTAAGTCTTACTTTTGCTGAAACATGAGCAGAGCACGTTTGGCATCACCAGATAATACCTCTCAGAGACTGTCGGGGAAGGTGCGACCGCAAGCTCTCCATCGCAAGCTCCAGTTAGTGGGATAGTGTGTTAGTGCACCAAGCTAGAGGGTCCTTGCATTAGTTTACAAAGCAAACACACTCGACTACTTACGATGACCGACACTGGTATGTAGACTACATCTACCCGGAAGATATCAGTCCTACCAAGTAAGGTAAGCTAACGACGACAAAGTGAACAAAGTATGGACGTGCGAGAATCGAAAATATCTCAAAGATTCAAGAAAAAAATAAACTCGATCTCGTCTTGAAAGTTAAAAGACGAATCTCGAAAATCCGAGAAATAAAATAAAAAGCTAATAATGGCCCTAAGAACCAAACCGGGAATTTATTATTTCCAATAATACCTTGGTAACCCAAAAAAAGGCTTCATTAAGAAATGTTTTGTTTATAAATATTGTTTATCGATATCAAACTTTGACAATATACTACAAAATTAAATTATAAATGGTGTTCATTGTAATTACCTGTCATTATTTTATTAATTCCATTTAAATGTGTATGAGTTATATCTCGAGTGTTTGTTTGAATGAACTATATTTAAGACAATCTAAAGCAAGCGCCAGCTCAACTGTCGAAAATAAACTCTATAAACAATATATTTACTTTAATTAATATGATTTAATTTTGTTTTTACTTTCAAATGACGTTTTCTCTTCTTGTTCTCGTGTCTCGATACTCTTCTATATTCTCGTCTCGAGATTATCTCGGACTTAAAGGATGGTTCTCGCACATCTCTAGTATAAAGCACAATCCCCTACACTGAATATCATCTTTTAGGGAACTAAAGGGCTACTTTTGTGTGATTTCTTTCCCTTGTTTTCATGAAGTCAATCTTCTCTTGAATATAAGAGGTTTCGAAACGCTGGTTCAAGGTCACCAGCAGTTCCTTCTTACCCTAGCGTATCACTTTCAGACATAACCGAAAGCAAAGATAAAGATTTTCCCCATAAGACCTGCAGTTCACTCAGAAGTGATATTCAGTGTTATAAAGTTGTTACAGGTTTTGTAAATTTTTAATTAACTTTGAAGAAAGATTCTGTATTTGACAACCAACAAGTTTTTCCAAAATAATGTTGTCAGCTATAATACATATACTGGGCTGATACGTGCGCTACCATTAATATTCACATTCATAAATTCAGTATTGATTGATACGAATATGTGAAGCTCACTTTTTTAAAGTCAACAAGTCGAAGCAAAGCTTTCAAGTAAGCGTAACAAAGCCGAAGGTCGAAGATAATGTTTATGTTGTTGTCACATAACTTTTTAAATTGTAAATTATTCATTAAGGGCATTTAGGTGAAGAGAGAGGTTTATAAAAATAATCAAAGCCCTCTTTATTATTTAATGCTGACATCTGAATTTATCTCTGCTTACGTGATAGAAGTCAATTATTATTATTATTATTAGCACCGCGTCTTACTACCCGTTCGGGTTGTACGCACTTACACTAATGTGTAATGGTAGGGTGATTGTGAGATGAAATGGAGGACCTACAGTTTAACGTGGAATCCGAACCACGGTGGAGGACTGGCATTCCTCACATTCACAAGATGTCTTGTCAGAGGTGAAGGAAGGGTTTGGTAATCAGATAAATCTGTGCCGGGACCGAGGATTGAACCCCGGTCGCCAGCACAGAAGTCTGACACCTGACCCCTAGACCGCCAGGTCACCTATAGAAGTCAATCACTAGTCTGTGTTAAAAAACTTGTTTTTAGTAGCTGTTATAAAAATTATTACATTTTGAAGTATTTAGTGAGATATTTTAAATCTGTTGATATTATATCTAAGTTTTCTTTTTACTTCGAAATGTTTCAAAGATGAAGGTTATTGTGGAATTTGAAGTAAAGAAGGTTTTACTTCGGACATCAGCATTTTGAGGCTTCACACTCTCTTAGTAATCAAAGTAATAACAACTTAATTTATCAGCTTAGAATGACATTTTTCAGGCACTTTTTACAACAGTAAAGCTAACAAGATACGCCACAGCCGAGATATGAACCAATGACCAGGACAAACATATTCACATATAGTTTGCAGACAATTTTAACAAACAAATTACACACATTATTAATTTCCCAACCAGTTCAAACCATAAGTATTTAATAATAATAATAATAATAATAATAATAATAATAATAATAATAATATTTAGCACCGCGTCTTACTACCCGTTCGGGTTATACGCTCTAAGTACAAATTACTCTAATGGATTAGGAATTGGGAAGGTTGAATTAGAGGAAGTGAACCCGCATTTGCGTGGAGGGAGAGTGGAAAACCATTTTAGGAAGAAAAAAAACCCAGTTCACCCGACCGAGATTCGAACCTCGATCTCCCCGTCCTCAGCAGTCGAGCTCAACACGACAAGCGCGTTAGCCGACTACGCCACCAAGGCGGGTAAGTATTTAATAAAATACATTCATTCTACCAGTTGAAGTGAAATTAATTGCTTTCTAACAGTGCAGATGAAAAGACATATTTTTACCCATACAAATGAAAAAAAAAGTGTTTAATTTATAAAAGTGCTGGTATTTTTTTACATAAAAATAATCTTAAAAATAGGTGCAAACTATGTAAAATATGATTTAAAGTTATTTAAGCTCTTAAACCCATGCACTAATAATAATAATTGTTGGAGTTTCACTCGTGAGGATAAAGAGGTATATATTGAAACATGAATACAATCTCTCGATAATTGGATGTGAATGGAACCGAGACTACATCACTGAAAACTCGGACTAAACGGAACAACACGGGGGAGGATTAGCGGAGAAGGGGAGTTGTGAGTTAAGGAACACTCGGGAAAAATGTCACAACATAATAAACAAAACAGATGAACAGAATTTATTAAAAGCTATATTACCGTGAATAAAGCAAACACATCTGGCACGGGTGGCAGAACGTTTACGCTGCGGAAGAGGTAACCTACTGTTATACGTTAAGACTAGTGATGGTTCGAACCAGCTCGTTGAAGCGAGCTAGCTCACATAAGCTCGCTCACTCAAAAGAGTCGTTCATATGAGTCATATCGTTCACCGCATTGCTGGCTCGCTCCCAATCCTAAACTTGATGAGCGAGCGCTAACTAGTTCTCACAATTCCCGTTACGAGCGTGCAAATCCGTCTCTTTCCTTTCAACTTATGAACGAATTAAGTTTTATGTGTAATTTATCCAAATCCTACTGTGGTGGATTCTTTAATTCTATTACTTACTCATATTACTTATAATAATTAACATTAGCATATAACCTTTAGTGTCTAGTTTACAGAATTATGTTAAGAAAAATTGTTAGTTTAATAGTGTAGGCAGTGCTGCTATCTAGTAATGATAGTAAGCATTTATAGTTGATTTTTTCTTAGTAGCGAACGAAGGACGACAGAAGAGTCGTGAATGACAAATACTCCTGACTCTTTCCAGAGCGGACGTACGAGAGCGAAAAAGTCGTGAGAAATGGTGGCGTGAATGACTCGCCCGCGAAGCGAGAGTCATTCGTTCACAGCTCTCGTTCAATTTGAATGACTCGCTCGCGAAGCGACCCATCACTAGTTCAGACACACTTTTGGGACACTACTGTAGCAAATAAATGTTAACATATTTTGTTATATGCATTTCTTTTTAGCACCATCGACTTACGCCTATGCACTAATTACACTATTGGGTGAGGGACCAGGAAAGCTTAATTTAGATTAACTGTACCTGCATTTGTGTGGAGCGAGAGTGGAAAACTATTTATTAAAAAACCACCTATGCTATACAAATATAGGAGCAAAGAATAAAGCTAAATAATATTCAAAATTTAAAGATTTTAAAAAAATTTAAAATTAAGATATTAAAAAACTAAGGCTGAGAGGGATTCTCAACTACTTCAAGATTCGAAAAGAAAAAATTTAATGTTTTTTCCTTCCAAAATTTGGAATCATAATTTGACTAAGAAAACTGTTTAGAAGTGGTTCAACACTAAAATAACCACAAAACATTAATATTTAACTACCCGTTCGGGTTATACGCTTTAAGTACTAATTACTCTAATGGACTAGGAATTTGGAAGGTTGAAATAGAGGAAGTGAACCCGCATTTGCGTAGAGGGAGAGTGGAAAACCATTTAGGAAAAACCACCCCCAGTTCACCCGACCGAGATTCGAACCTCGATCTCCCCGTCCTCAGCAGTCGAGCTAAACATAACAAGCGCGTTAGCCAACTACGCCGTTGAGGCGGGTACCACAAAACAAACTTAACAACCAGACCCCAGACCATTAAAGTAACACTTAACTAAATATATCAATGCCAACACCATTATTTATATTATTCTGTTATATTCCTATTTCCGCAGATGTTAATATTTTCTTACGCGATTTTAATTCGTGAAATATTCGACCCACCTCTAAAAACAACATTCCGTTAAAATCTCGAATAAGATATTTTACAGGATACTCAAATCTCCTCAAGGACCTGAGGATTTTTAAGGTCCTGCGCCTCTACAACATGCTCGAGGCCCATGCAAGCGCAATCCATGCACACAAGCGCATAACACGAGAAGACACTTAAACACGAATGTTAATAGGTAAGTATGTACACAAGTGTTAAGGACTGACTTGTTCTTTCACCTAGAGGAATGTCATCATCATCTTCGTCATCGTCAACATTCTCCTCATCCTCAAGGGCGTTGTCCTCCTCCGCGCGGCGGTCCTCGTCGTCGTCGCTGAACATGGGCTCTGATTCTCCTCCCACGTGGTTGTTGATGGGGGAGGGGGCGTGGTTGATATGTGGGCCCCCCAGGCCCACGGGCTCATCCTTCATGTTGAGGGGCGTGGGGATGGAAGGGAACTCCTCCGTCTTCACACCTGCACGCGCACGAACGCAATAATGACTAGTGCGTCAAACATAGCACTATATTTCTCTATAAGTGAGGATCTCGGGGCGAAATAGTATTTCTGAGATATCAAAATCTAATGTTTTAAGAAATCAAAGTATGGGGAGAGCGCTCATGTTTACATGGAGTTTTTTTCATTTTCATTTATTCGAGGTATTTAACGTGAAATGTCAGAACCGACTGATTATATCGGCACATAATAATTTCTATGAGCGAGAGCGAAAGGGCCTACCAATTTTGCCGAGAAAGGTTTTTTTTTTTCTCACACCTCCCAGAGTTCTTCTACACGCCATAACCAACTTTGGACCAATGGCTTTACTTCTACCACGAAGGAAGTTGTGCTATGGATTTTTATCGCTCAAGAGAAATCCGTCGAATCCGGCTGGGTCTGAACCCACAAACATCGTGTCCTGAGGCGAGCACTTTATCCCCAAGACCATCGAGGTCGACCACATGATGTTAATTGGGAGGGAGGGGGGTAATAAACAAGTGTTTATGGATGACCCCCCCAATGATCAACTTGCGACGCTGTTAGTGATCAACAATCCTTAGGGTGACCTGGTGGTCTAGGGGTAAGGTGTCGGACTTCTGTGCTGGCGGCCGGGGTTCAATCCTCGGTCCCGGCACAGATTTATCTGATTACCAAACCCTTCCTTCACCTCTTACAAGACATCTTGTGAATGTGGGGAATGCCAGGCCTCCACCGTGGTTCGGATCCCACGTTAAACTGTAGGTCCTCCATTTCATCTCACAATCACCCTACCATTACACCTTAGCGTAAGTGCGTGTAACCCGAACGAGTAGTAAGTGTAGAAAGGGAAGTGATGTGTTTTGTTTCAAATGCAGCAAGAACCCTTCCCTCCTCCTTTCAAAAGGTGAAACAAGTCACCGAATAAAACATTTAATAAAAGTATTAAACGGTGACTGTTCAAAGTATAAAATGAAAGAATGGCCGTTACCTTCTGAAGGTGGGACGCAGAACTCTTTGAACACCTCTCGAACCATAACCCGGAGGTCTCGGTCTAGGTTCTTACTGTCGAACAAAGGCCCCAGAGAGGGCAGCACCCTCTTCTCCAATATCTGTTGTAAAGACGAGAAGATCCCCGCCCGGACTTTATCCGACAACGCCGGGTAGAAGTTTGGAATGATCTGTAAGCAACGATCCGTGAAGAGACTTTTGTTAAAACACTTTAAACTAAATATTCATATTTGTGTACAGTAAAACCCTGTTAGACCGAACCAATACAGTCTGAGATTCCGGGAAACCCAAACAGTTTTCAGAAAACAGGTGAAACAAAACAAAGTCAAATTAAATATGAAAAAAAACAACTCAAAGTTAAACAAGAATTGTAAGAAACAATGATAATAAACGCTAAGTACTTAAGTGTTGTAAAATAATTACAATACCTACCCCTGATGAGTTCCGATAGAATGAAACCTGGGTCGGGGGATTGGGCGGTGACGATCAATTTTCTTTAAGAGGCAACCATTACCTTTTTGTCCATTGGCAGCAGTGTAAAGTGTGAACTGTGTTCTTCTTTTCATTGTAAAGGCCATATCGTGTTCGTCCCCCCTTGTACATGTTTGTATCCACCTTTCCTGTACCTTCTTACAAATATATTACAATTACCTCATAAAGCGAAAAGAGGTTTTCCTTATTGAGTTGTAGTACCTACTGTACAGAATTTTCACTATTCCGAACCAGTATCGGTCCCAATCGGTTCGGACTGGTGAGGTTCTACTGCATTTGAAAATTTACATCTGGACACAGGGATCTTAGCTTAGCACGATAATTCTCTAACCACTGAGCTATCCAGGAATCCTCCCGTGCTCATAGTCATTCTTCACTCATACTTTAAGGCAGAGTCTGTAATGGACGTGTGAATATCATCCGCTACTACAAGCTACCATTGATACCACAGCCACCGGTAACTCTCGGGGGCCGGGGGGAAGGGGCGTCATTTATGCTGCCGTTCATTAAGTGAAAATCTGTACATGAAAATGAATAAAATGAAGGTAAGCAAACGCTCGTACTATTAACTGTCCTGGTGTCATTTTTTAAAGTTATGAATATAATTAATACGACTGCATCCATAACTTAGAAATCATGTTCATCTTCTAGTTATGTACAGTATAATATACGAGCGTTTGCTCACCTCCACGAATCAGCTCGCCGCGGCAACGCTACGCGACAAAACACTGGCGTTCTTATTTTATCACTGTGTCTAAATACAAACAAACGAGGACTTACTCGGCAAAGGAAGTCTAAGAGCGTAGCGGTGACAGCGGGATGTGATCTCATAGAGTTGTGCATTACTAAGATGGCTGGTTCTGTCAAAATACAAACAAACATCAGTATCCCGACTTTACAAGAGTATCATTATCATCATCATCTGTTCCCAGCCTGTGGCCGGGTCAGTCTAATAAAATGCCTCCATCTTCCTCTATCCTACCACCACTCTTCCTTCTATACATTTTCCCATTCCTCTTCTCTCACTTGAACACTTTCTGTTATCTGCTCCTTCCATCTCTTTCTTAGCCTTCCTTCCAGTCTTTCTCCTACACACTTCATCTCTATCAATAATAATAATATTTAGCACTGCGTCTTACTACCCGTTCGGGTTATACGCTTTAAGTACTAATTACTCTAATAGATTAGGACTTGGGAAGGTTGAATATAGAGGAAGTGAACCTGCATTTGCGTGGAGGGAGAGTGGAAAACCATTTAGGAAAAACCACCCCCAGTTCACCCGACCGAGATTGGAACCTCATATCCCCGTCCTCAGCCTTAATTAGTAAATAAGCCTGTAATTCGAATGGGTAGTAAGACACAATGCTAAAAAAATATATGTATATTTTTTTCTAATTGTTTTGCACTTGATAAAAAACATATTGTGCTAATGTATAAAACTTTATACAATAAATTGTTTGTAAATTTTTTAATATGAATATTAATTTTTAATGAACAAAACAGCTCAGAACAGTTTTAAAAGAACATAAATTGAATATTTTAGCTGTCGATATTTTTATTGGCGAAACTTTGTAATTGTTGAAGCCGAAATTTTTTCCGAAGTTAAGTCAAATTTGATAATTTTTTTCGAAACCGAGTCAAGGTTTCCAAGCTTCACCCCCCTCCACCCCCCACACACACACTAATCAGTAAATACTGAATAGACACACACTTTGAGATGAGCCAATACATTACCTATGTTCATAATATTGTCTTTCTCCGCGTCAAAGAACAACCAGTCATAGAACAAGGCCAGCTTGGCGTTGGAGCCCGCCACGTTTGAGGTGCAAGTGGTGATGAGCCAACCAATCACAGCCCAGCGTGGGATTATGTCCGAACATAACAGCTCATTGGTGGGGTGTATCACACCCACAATGAACCGTATCAAGTCGCAGCGCAGCGACTGTGATTCTTGTGTCGCCAGGTACTGCAACATACCACACCACATATCATCTCACACTAGTTTCATACCACATCACATATCATTTCACACTAGTCATACCACACATCATCTGACACTAGTTTCACATCACACATCATCTCACACTAGTTTGCACACGATGAATAAGGAAATATTTTACAACAAAATTAATTTTTAGAACTTGTCAAATTGTTTTATAAATATGTTTTAAATAAAACTAGGGCTGGGCCGATCATCCCTTTTGCCTACTACTAGGCCCTGGAACATGTAATAAAGATATTTGTCCTTGTCCCTGGAGCATCTAAGAACGTACCTGTCCCTGGAACATCTAAGAACATACCTTTCTCTGGAACATCTAAGAACGTACCTGTCCCTGGAACATCTAAGAACGTACCTGTCCGTGGAACATCTAAGAACGTACCTGTCCCTGGAACATCTAAGAACGTACCTGTCCCTGGAACGTCTAAGAACGTACCTGTCTCTGGAACCACTCCTGGTAGCGCTTGTGGAATCCAAACCGGACAGACGAAGTGAGGAACACAAGTTTCCTCTCCATCTCGGGCGTGAGGCGGGACTGGAAGAAGCGCCGGGACGTTCTGGTCTGCAGGAGTTGTAGAACGCCTGAACACACACACACACACACACTTATGTTGGCTTTTCCACTTCAAGATTAGTCTAATTAAATTATGCTTCAACTCTTTGAAAGTTAAATAAATAGCTTCACTAGTATTGGCTGGCAAATACAGAATCATTATAAATAATATTTCTATACAGGAGCTTCATAATATTTATCAGAGCCATTTTTTTAAAAAGTAAATTTGTAGATGACAAATATTTGAAGTGAAGTTTTCAAAGCATTGCCTCAATTCAAGATTCGAGATTCATATATGAAACGAATATCCATGATAGTAAAATAGTGGTTTTGATTCAAATTAAACTATAATGTACCGTTTCAACTGAACCCAACCATATCTTCTGTTTATCGTTACAGGTGCAAGATAAATAAGACTAACAAACAGCAAATACAATGTCCCCGCCCCTAATATAAGCACCACTCAAGTGTCGGGGTACACACCGGTGAAGTTGGGGCAGAGGGTCTTTGGTTTCAGCAGGATATCCTTCCAGAGCTTGTCAAACTCGGGTATCCTGGCGACGTTCTGGAGCAGGCGCACAAAGTCCCGTCCGATAGTCAGGCACTCCCCAAACCTCTCCCTGATGAGCGCCACCACGAACGTCACCTCTTTCTGCCTCAGTTCTGCCAACTTGGGTCCGCTGTGGTCCTCGATCAGTCTCAGGTATGTGTACACCACCGAGGTTATGAGCACCGGGAACTTGTCCAGCCAGGTCCTGGGGACACAAACATGTACACTGTAGTGTAGCCTGGGCTGCAGCTTGAAAATATGTTCACATTAAAACAAATATCAAATAAGCACCCAATGGGGAGTGTGCAGACTAAACATCTAGTCTGGTACTCGTGATGATAGGGTGAACTCGCCTGGTTTACTCGTGGTGATGGGGTGAGCTCATCTGGTTTACTCCTCACAGAACTTAGCCGCCACCGGCCTTACCGACGCCATTAAGCCGCCGAAATGTTGATGTAGGTGGAAGCGTCTGTTAAGTTTTACCCATGTGGACTCTGAGCAAGTTCTCACCCTCCGGTGTCCCCCACGGGCCGGGTGCGAGACACACGTGTGAGAACACGCTGCCAGGCGCTTTCATATATATTTTATAAAATAGCTATTACAGTGTACCACCCCTTACACTTGTTACGAATTCGATATGGCGGCTGAAAGATTGTGACTCTTAGAAAAGTGTTTTTTTTCAGGTGGATATTTAGAAAAATAAAATTACTTAGAAATTTGGTAAATTAATTTTAAAATGTTATTCAGGCAATTCGACCTTACAAGATAATTGTCATTTTGGATTTAACACATTAGCTTAGTTCAGAAAACTCTTCAATCAAATTAATTGATAAATATTTCCCACAAATTTGCTCTAAAATGGTTTGTTTTAGTTTAGCAAGAGCATTTTGTATAAAACAAATGTACCTATCTTACAACTTGGAAATCTTAACTATCTATGTCGTAAGTTTGGTTAGGTTAGTTTTGGCAAATCAAGCGGATTCATGTTAGGTAACGATTATATTAAATTAGATATTTCAACTTGATGTTGGTCATGTAGAATCAAATTTGTATGTTAATGTTAGGTTGGTACAGCTCACGCTTCCTCTACATAATCTGTGTGCTCCCCATCCTTAAAGTCTGAGAACTTGATATTTCCCAGAAAACTGTTTCCGAGATGCAATGCTTCTCGGATTTTTTTAGTTTCAAAAAGATATTTCTGAATTGTGGCGTCACTCTTGCAAAAGAATGGACTTCTGATGACGAGGAGGTTGGGGTTAGAATCCTGGTCAGATGTACCAAGGGTGGTTTTCCACTCTCACTCCAAGCAACTGCGGTGTACTCTTGCTCTAAATATAGCCTTCCCTCATTCTTGAGCCGAGTTACCTGTTCTCCTGGTAGATGTCCAGCAACGACTCGATGAGCACGACATTGCGCTGAGACACGTCGCCTCCGGCAGCGTGCCTCATGAGGTTGAGGCACAGAGTCTCCACGTTGGTGACGGCATTGCGCATCATCTCGCGCAACAGCCATAGCACCTGTGAGCGCGAGACGTCCGTGAGGCGCAGGTAGCGCTCCAAGATGAGGTGCGAGAGGCTGTTGAGGACCAGACCCAGACCGTCCCTGGTGATGAGCGTCAGGTCCCGGTACGTCTGGAATATGTAACAAGTGTCGGTGACAAGTATCCCCCACATGTAGTAGAACTAGGACGCGAGGAAGCTCACGTCAACGACAAACTGTCTCACATATGGATACTAGATATTAAACAATTGGTTTTTATGCTGCAGAAACTGTCTGATGATTTTAAAAACCAAAAATACATTGTAACAAGTGTACTCTCTGTCTATTTAGCTGGTATCAAAGCCTGACCTCCAGAGTCAAAAGCAACAAAATCATGAGTGATGTGTTAGTTTAGTCAACTGTAACAAGGTGATTACTTGAGCACTAGCTCAACATGTTATCTTCCCTACTTTCCTTGAGCACTAGCTCAACATGTTATCTTCCCTACTTTCCTTGAG
>CABFOV010011916.1:0-12566 GCA_902141375.1 Timema poppense | reverse complement strand
CAAAACTGTTTTCCACTTTCCCTTCAAGAAAATGTAGGTTCACACCTCTGAGTGATTAGTACTTAGGCTATGACCCGAACACACACACATGAAACGTATAATAGTTACCGATGCAATTGTGAGGTCCTTCACCGAAAGGAAGGTAAGTGTACGGTGTCATTGATCTCTTGTTCTCTTCACTGAATCTTTCCGGGTCAAATCTCTCTGGCTCCGGGAAATATTCCGGGTCAGTGTGGAGACCATGAAGAGAGATATAAACAGGAGTTCCTTTCTCAATCATCTTTCCCGTCACCGGCTCTACGTAGTCCTTGGACCAAACCCGCTCCAGGAAGGCGAATGGAGTGTACTTTCGCAATGTTTCTGGAACAATAACACATAAATTTAACATAATGGATTTATATAAAATAATTAGCTTGAATTGTAAACCGGCCTTTTGGTATAGTGGTCGGAATTCCTGGTTACTAATCTAGAAGTCCTGAGTCCGATTCCCAGTGGTAGTATAGGTAGTTTTCCCTAAGGGGAATTGTTCCAATTGTCAACATGGTCTGGATAGCTAGGCTTGAGTAGAACTTCTATTGGCACCATATAATCATCATCACCATCATCACATCATCTAATCAGACCAAAGTAATCGCACCTACGTGAAGGCCAAACCTCAGAAGATATCCATCCACCCCTGCCGGCAGAAGACCAGGAATGTCTGGCCGACAGACCTTCATGGTATACTCTTTAAAAAAATATCTTAAATTACCTTCTACCATTTTTAAAATGTTTACTTTTTAGTTAATTTTTAGAGGGGATATCTTAAGAGTCTATCTCATAGGAAGTAAGCCAGGAAATTATATACAATATAAGGCTTCAGTAAGGTAATGTACGTGTCTAAGTGTGGTTTTCTGTTTTCTTCCCGTCTTGGCAACAACAAAATTAAAAGTAGTACCTGCATAAAGTAAGTAAAGTAAGTAAAGTGAAACGTGCTATTAAGGTAGATGGTAGGGATTGTGACTTAACGACAGTATTTTTTATTAGAGTTTTTAGCACATTTTCTTCACTACAAAATAAATAAAATATTTCTCCAGTAGAAACAGAGAGTTTAATTTTCTTCACACGTTGATGTCAACGATTCTTTAATATCGGCCAAGGATATGCCGGAATTTGATGACTACTTATTCTCTTCATTTAAAAAGTTTCTCATTTAATACCGCTATGCTCATGACAGATATTCAAAAACGGTTGAGATTAATATGTGTAGAAAATTAAACTCTAGGTTTCTGCTGAATTCATAATGTTTAGTTTGAAAATTTCGAAAACATTTGCCCTTTCTCGCGTTTTATTCCATTCTACCTTAATATCCATAAGGGCTTTTATATTTAAAGGTAGATACGTGGATGGTAAAAGTGAGATGAAAGAGGAAATTATGTAAAAAAAAACACCTGTATACAGTTTTAGTACGATGGCTTGATAACACGATGACAGTAAGTGTGAAAGCGACGCATAGCATTTAGACTGTTAATTAAATTTCAAAAGGCGTCAGATATTTCTAGCACAATATGTATAACGTCTTGATGATCACGTATCGTGGCCATGGTAGGAAATAGTGGGACAATACTAGCAGATAGTTTATGTCAAGTCAAATAGAAAATAAATAAATAGGAACTTCGCATCAAAGCTATAAGGGCATAATTGGCACAGATAATAATTATAATTTTAACATGAAGCAAACTTCAAACTTACACTTTGTTATTAAAAAAATAATTTTTTTTTAGAAAACCTTAGGGGAATGATGTTTAAAATCTTATCCTCCCATCCCCATTTCCCGACATTGGCCTTTCATTTTTTTCAAATTTATCTTATTACACTACTTCTGGAATAAATACACATGTCAGTCGAATAACGCTAGGTTGAAACAACCGGAGAATCTTAGTAATCTATACTTGATGGAAGAAAGTAAAACTATATACCTGTAAGTATATATGAAAGGGGAAGCTTGGAGGATGAGAGATAATTACGGAAATCAGCCGTATTCGAATCTTAATGGAATAAATCGAAAAACGACACGTGGACACGGGAATCAAACCCAGAAAACTTTGGCTACTAACTAAGCGTTATAATTGATATCATAGACACTGGTGACTCAGCTGTAGCTCTATGTTGCCAATAGTGCCAGTAAATTATACAGGGTGTTTCGCTCACTCTCGGCCCCTTTAGTTTCTCTTATAACTTTCAAACTAATGGACGTAATCAGTGTATGAGACACTATCAGGAGCCGAGAGCGAATGAAACATCCTGTACACTCCAAGCAAATCAAAATGGAAGAAAGCAAAACTATTATTAAGTATATATGAAATGCGAAGAAGTGGTAAGCTAAGCCGAAGATCTCTGGTTCGACTCGCGTATTAAAGTGTCATTTTTTCAATCAACTCGAATAATCTATACCTGAGACAACCATGTGAAGATACTTCATTTGATGAAGAGTCTCGTACGTGATATCTTCCCCCTGTTTGTGCATCACATCCACTATTTCCCGTCTCAACCTAGTCTGGATCTCAGGGGAAAGGGCCAGTTCGTATAGACAGAAGGAGAGGGTGGTGGCATTAGTTTCAAAACCCGCCGTGAAGAACACTGCTGCTTGGGCGACCAAGGTGTCGCCACTAAGCTCTAGGGAACAAAAATATATAATTTGTTAAAATAACAATTCTTATTTAAAAAGGGTCACTTTGACATTTTGTATTTTAAAACAGTATCCTTTTTAGCTAGAATATTTATAAATACTGTAACATCCCTGTCCTACTTCTGAAAAAACTGTGTAAGGTCACTGGTTTTATCTGGGTGGGTGGTAGCCAACCCTACTACAGCACCACCGGGGCACCCTAGGGGGTTACATGGTTAGGATGGACCCCGAGGGGTAAGGGTTGGGATGGCTGGTTCGTGGGGAGTGAGACTGGCGAGTTAGTTCAGATGACTAAACTACTACATACGTAACCGGATAGATCTCCCGCGACGAGGGAGCAATCACGATAGTGGGACTCGCAATCTTTCCTCTAGACCCATGATCGACCCTCCGGTGGGGTGAACCACCAGATCACATTTTATTCCTTCATTTAGTCAGTCATTGCTAGATACCGACCTACATGCACTCAGCATGGCTCCAAACATTAAACAATGTGTTATTCTATCACCTAACTTGCTGATCTCACTATCCCACCAGCCAGGAAGGTCCATCGGACTCACCGTGCTCGCTCGTTAACAGGATGCAAGCTATATGAGATATATTCTATTCTCAGCAGGATGGCAACCCAACACTCTTGACTTCCAAGGAAATGCACAAGCGGGGGTCAACCTCTTGCCAGAAAAATACTTAACATAATTATGCTCTTACAATACATAATTTGTTATCGCATGATGTATTACTACCCATCAGTGTCTTGTCGTGGAATGTTGCGAGGGAAGCAGGTCTTGTTAAAACTGTACCTGCGATAAGTCCTCGCACCTTTCAATCCTATCTACCAATCATGCATATGATCTGCACACCTCACACGGAGAATGTATTCCCTCGAAGGGTCACCTGGTGGTCTAGGGGTAAGGTGTCAGACTTCAGTTCTGGGGGTCCGTGGTTCAATCCTCGGTCCCGGCACCGATTTATCTGTTTAACAAACCCTTCCTTCACCTCTGACAAGATGTGTATTAATCACAACTTGTGAATGTGTGGAATGCCAGGCCTCCACCGTGGTTNGTATTAATCACAACTTGTGAATGTGTGGAATGCCAGGCCTCCACCGTGGTTCGGATTCCACGTTAAGCTGTAGGTCCTCCATTTCATCTCACAATCACCCTACCATTACACATTAGCGTCAGTGCGTATAACTCAAACGGGTAGTAAGACGTGGTGCTAATAATAATAATAATAATAATAATAATAATATTCCCCTCGGTAACTGAGTAATGAGTGTTCCACTGAAGGGTGTGAACAGTCCACATGGTACAGTTTAAACTAATGCTGCTTAACCTGGCAACATTTCATGACACGCCACTGCTACACATCTAATCGATCAGCATCTAACTACCCGTGTAGGTGTTCGAACGGTCAAAGGCATTACTCTCCTAATATAATGGAACGCCAATGACGGTTCAAATCCCGGTTGTGTGTACAAGGGAATGGAGGTTTACACCTAGCTTGATTTTCAATCTCCACGCAAATGCAGTTACACGTCCTATAAATTGAACTTTCCTCATACCTAACACATTAGTGTAATAAGTAAAACCCGAACAGGTAGTAAGACGTGGAGCTAGAATAAATGAAAATAAAGAGCATATAATTACACTAAGGATGTACAATTGTAAAAGTGAGATTTGAATTATTAATATTATTTATTTATTTTTGTTGAGAATGTTATTGTTCTTTCTTGATTGAACACACTTTTGTTCTAAAATAAGAATTATATTTGAGAACTTCCCTGATACTTTCATTGCTATATAAGACATTCTACCAAATTTACTGACGTTTTAATAATGTATTGAGCTCGACTGCTTAGGACGAGGAGATCAAGGTTCGAATCTTGGTCGGGTGGTTTTTACTAAATGGTTTTACACTCTCCCTCCACGCAAATTCGGGCTCACTTCCTCTAACTCAACCTTCCCAATTTCTAATCCATTATCGTAATTAGTACTTAAAGCGTACAACTCAAATGGGTTGTAAGACGCGGTGCTAAATAATAATAATAATAATAATAAAAATGTGTTATAATAACTTCTATTTACCTCGATAGATATGATAAAATTGTTTTAAGGTGGGAACGTAAGAGAAGTGAGTTAAGGGATGTGTTTTTCCAGTTTTCATGGCAAAGCATTTTGAGTTTAATTTTCTTCACATATTGATATCAGCAGTTGTGTAATATATCTTATGATTTATGAGCATAGCGGCATTATACGAGAAACTTTTTAAATGAAGAGGAAAAGTTGTCATTAAATTAAAGTACATCCTTGTCAAATATTCATAAACTGTTGATATCATCATATGAAGAAAATTAAACTCTATGTTTGTATAGAAACAAAATTCCATTTATTTGGACCAAAACAAGGTTTTACTATAAAAACTGCAAAAAAAACTTACCTTTTCTCGTATTTCCTTCCACCTCACTTTAAAACTATAAATTTTTTCTCATTTTAAAACCTAATAATAAAAATAATAGATTAGTTCATTTTCAACGAAGTTTCACGCGAAATGTCTCAATTCTGTGATCAAAGTAAATATTTTATAAACATAAATATAGCCTTCCCTAAACAAATGAAGCCATTTATTTCTAAAAGGTGGATAAAAGCTAATTTAAATATAATCGAGGAGTTTTTTATTTGGAAGTTTTAGGACTGCAATACCATTAAGAAATACAAGAGTATGAGAATGCTTTTTTTTTCAAATAGCTAATGATAAAATGGATTTGGCTACTCACCTAGCTTCTCTGTTCTCTCGTCCTTGGATAATTCCCCGTTCATCTTAACAACCTCATCATCTTGGATGAATCCTTTATTTTTCAACTGGATCAACAAATCGATCAAATCATTTCTTCTGGAGGGTGTTTTCTCTCTGACCTTTATAACGTCCCATAAAACCTTGCGAAAATATTCAGCCGTCGCTGCAGAAAAGAAACTGAACCTTCCTAAAGGGACCAACTTCGGCAAGAAAAAAAGCACTGTGAATTCAAAAGCCCTGCGGAACGATAAGACGAAAGCTAGTCTCCCGAAGTTTCTAAACTCAGCGTCCGGGTCCTTAAGGGAATTTGCCTCTATCCCGAACGCGCAGCTGGAGATGACGTCCGTAGTGAATTTAGCCATCGTCTCTTTGACCTCAACGTGCCGCTCTTTGCCGTAATCATCCAGATCATGGATATATCTTTTCAGGTTGGCAGCGCAGTCGGATATAAGGGGAAACATCCGCCTCATCTTGCCCGACGTGAAGACGGGTGTTATCTTCGCACGAAGATTCTTCCAAGGTTGCCCTTTGATGACGAACAGGTTCTGATGTCCCAAAGGGTCGGTCTTAGGGTCGCACTCTATGTGACGATCGGAGAAGATGTTGAAGTCTTTTAACAGGACGTTTTTAACTATGGTGGGATCACGAATTACGATTGATGGCCTGGAAATAACGACTCGTTTAAAATAAAATGCGATCGTTATATACTTAAATATTGAAAACAATAGTAATGAACTCCAAATAATAACATTTTATAGGATTATTCCCCCCCTCCCCCCACGTCTTACTACCCATCCGAGGGGTGAGGATAGTAAAGTCTTGTCTAAGGTTGGATGTAAGGGGACGCGAGGAAAGGCCAGTGTTTTTGCAGTTTTTATGGCAAAAAATGTGTTGGCTAAAATAAATCAAATACTGATTCAGTAGATATCAACAGTTTCTAAATATATATCATGAGCATGGCGGCATTATCTAACAAACTTTTTAAATTAAGATAAGTTGTCATTCAATTCCATACCACTCTTGACAGATATTCAAAAACCTTTGAGGTCAGTAGGTAAAGAAAATTAAATTATATGTTTGTACTGGAATAACATTTTATTTATTTTAACCAAGAAAAGGTTATGCTATAAAAACTGCAAAAACACTGGCTTTTTCTCGCGAGACCTTTTATCTAACCTTAAATATATCCACATTTGTGGGGAGAGAAAGTGGGAAATAATTTATAAAAATAAACCCTAAGTATGTGCGGCCGGGAGTCAAACCCTAAGCTACCCAACACGGGGCAGGCAATACCAGACAATCTTAACGCCTTATTTGCCACGCCCGCAAAAATATGGTCTGGGAATCATAAATCTATCGCGTAAATTATTTAATCCACTGCCATCCAACATATTTTAAGTGGTGAAATTTCAAATATTTCAATTTTTTTTATATTTGTGTACTCGTATCGACAAATTATATTGATTACTCTCTTATTTGACAAATCCCCACACTTGATCAAAATCTATTTTAGTTTATTTTGAATGTCTGCACTTATTTGTGGGTGTATTTTTGGAACATGCGATTTTATCTTTAAAACTAGCACCAACCAAGTTTTGTTATATTAGTACAATTTAGTACCAGGATTGGATTTGGCTACTCACCTAGCTTCTCTGTTCTCTCGTCCTTGGATAATTCCCCGTTCATCTTAACAACCTCATCATCTTGGATGAATCCTTTATTTTTCAACTGGATCAACAAATCGATCAAATCATTTCTTCTGGAGGGTGTTTTCTCTCTGACCTTTATAACGTCCCATAAAACCTTGCGAAAATATTCAGCCGTCGCTGCAGAAAAGAAACTGAACCTTCCTAAAGGGACCAACTTCGGCAAGAAAAAAAGCACTGTGAATTCAAAAGCCCTGCGGAACGATAAGACGAAAGCTAGTCTCCCGAAGTTTCTAAACTCAGCGTCCGGGTCCTTAAGGGAATTTGCCTCTATCCCGAACGCGCAGCTGGAGATGACGTCCGTAGTGAATTTAGCCATCGTCTCTTTGACCTCAACGTGCCGCTCTTTGCCGTAATCATCCAGATCATGGATATATCTTTTCAGGTTGGCAGCGCAGTCGGATATAAGGGGAAACATCCGCCTCATCTTGCCCGACGTGAAGACGGGTGTTATCTTCGCACGAAGATTCTTCCAAGGTTGCCCTTTGATGACGAACAGGTTCTGATGTCCCAAAGGGTCGGTCTTAGGGTCGCACTCTATGTGACGATCGGAGAAGATGTTGAAGTCTTTTAACAGGACGTTTTTAACTATGGTGGGATCACGAATTACGATTGATGGCCTGGAAATAACGACTCGTTTAAAATAAAATGCGATCGTTATATACTTAAATATTGAAAACAATAGTAATGAACTCCAAATAATAACATTTTATAGGATTATTCCCCCCCTCCCCCCACGTCTTACTACCCATCCGAGGGGTGAGGATAGTAAAGTCTTGTCTAAGGTTGGATGTAAGGGGACGCGAGGAAAGGCCAGTGTTTTTGCAGTTTTTATGGCAAAAAATGTGTTGGCTAAAATAAATCAAATACTGATTCAGTAGATATCAACAGTTTCTAAATATATATCATGAGCATGGCGGCATTATCTAACAAACTTTTTAAATTAAGATAAGTTGTCATTCAATTCCATACCACTCTTGACAGATATTCAAAAACCTTTGAGGTCAGTAGGTAAAGAAAATTAAATTATATGTTTGTACTGGAATAACATTTTATTTATTTTAACCAAGAAAAGGTTATGCTATAAAAACTGCAAAAACACTGGCTTTTTCTCGCGAGACCTTTTATCTAACCTTAAATATATCCACATTTGTGGGGAGAGAAAGTGGGAAATAATTTATAAAAATAAACCCTAAGTATGTGCGGCCGGGAGTCAAACCCTAAGCTACCCAACACGGGGCAGGCAATACCAGACAATCTTAACGCCTTATTTGCCACGCCCGCAAAAATATGGTCTGGGAATCATAAATCTATCGCGTAAATTATTTAATCCACTGCCATCCAACATATTTTAAGTGGTGAAATTTCAAATATTTCAATTTTTTTTATATTTGTGTACTCGTATCGACAAATTATATTGATTACTCTCTTATTTGACAAATCCCCACACTTGATCAAAATCTATTTTAGTTTATTTTGAATGTCTGCACTTATTTGTGGGTGTATTTTTGGAACATGCGATTTTATCTTTAAAACTAGCACCAACCAAGTTTTGTTATATTAGTACAATTTAGTACCAGGATCCTGGCTGCTATTGGAAATAGTATTCTTGTGAATCAGAATAATAAGGTTAAATTTTTAAGAAAGGCACACACATTCGCTTGAAGATCATATTGAGATCTCCATTTCGAAACGGAACCAAAATGTTATTCAATAATTCAAACCATAAGCTACATATGAGTATGTTGTGCGATATTTTCACACAATGGAATAAATTATGATTAACTCACTTTCCAAATATATAGAATCCAATCAGAGATTTCCCTCGTCCCTTTTTGTAAATGTCCTCGAAAAAGTGCGAGGGGGATCGGCGCTGTAGTAACACATCTTTGAAGTTGCCGACAAAAGGCAGAGGCTTCACGAAGGGGACTCCCCTTTTCTTCCAGTAGGTGAATTTGTACTCGAAATAGAAGTAGAGGAGAATTATCAGGGAAATGAGGGCGACCGTCGCATCGACTAGTAGAGAGTCAAACAGCGCCATCTAGAGACATAATGAGACGATACATTTGATATTTTTAATAAAGTCAATTAACAATTAAGTAACCTTATAGAGTGACAAATATTCTGTGCACGAAATAATAGTGGAGGAGAGTTAAAAGGAACATGAAGGTCGTCGGCTCATCGACCAATAGAGCCAGAAAAACAGTGTCATCTAGAGTAGTGGCTACCAACTGATGGCCCGTGATCCTTTTTTTTGGCCCAAAAATTTCTTGAAAACGTAATCTACTAAGTAAAATCGATATTTTAACTGATAATAATAAGACAGTTTTGACTTTCGTGGGAAAAATCCATGAAATCTCCAATTGATATTTTTGTTTGATCTCTTCCTTAAATATGATATATTATAATGACGTATAAAATATAGTATATTTTAGTCAGAAAATTCGTTTGGATATTTAATTAAACATACTTAAATTAACACTTCTTATTTAATCGGCAATTAAATACCCGTTCTAGTTTTTTTTGCATAGCTTGACGAAAACTAGTCGATTATGAAGAGGCCCACCACTTAATTCGTGGATTAAATTGTGGCCCTCGGGTATTTTTTTAAGTTGAAAACCCCTGGTCTGGAGTGTAAAGCCTTATTAACACGTTTTCCGAAAAATAGAGGGCAGCATCTGTTTGAGTCGCGGATCAGTTCCCACGATGTATGTTGATCCAAGAATCTTTAAAACGTAGCATATAAACCAACAGTTGATTGTCAACCACTCTTTCTTCTCTATTGGATGAACAGATATTTCAGATTACTACCACTATAGATTTTTTTTTATATTTAATGTTCTACCACCTCGAAACGAACGAAAACAGTTTGCTACACGTTTACTATTTTTATTACCATTGCGTCTCACTACCTGCTCAGGTTGTACGCATTTGTGATAATTACCCTAAAGGGACCGGGATAAGGAAGGAAGCGTTTTGTAGGTAATCTACCCGCATTTGTGGGCAAGGAGAATGGGAAACCGTTTAGGAAAACCCACCCCCAATAGACCTGATCGGGATTTAAACCCCGCTCTCCCCCTCATCAGCTGGTCAGTCTAACACGAGATTGACGAAAGTGACGCCTTAGAAAATTCGGCCACTGAAAGTGGGCCTGGTTCTATTTAACGCACTTTTTTCAAATCACTTCAAAACAGACGACATAGCTGTCTACTTGTGTCTAGTTCAACAGTGATCCGTTCTGGTAGTCACGAGCTTTGTTTTGCTAGTGACGGGAAATTTGGGGTTCAAATCCCCAAAACAATAAGGGTAGATGATTTTTTTGAATGGCTTACCACTCTTCCTTCGCACAAATACGGGTAAATTTGCTCCAAACGGGGGGAAAATGTTTCCGTGGATGCGCATTGATTGAGTCAGTAGGTTTTTGAAATTGTATTGGGTCTACCAAGCAGATGTTGTCGAGCAGAGCCAGCAAAGTTGAAATCATTTAAACTCAAGCCGAGTGAGCCAAGCGAATGGCATTGAAATATTTTGATTAGTTCAAATATAATCACGTGACCCCGTGTATGCTATTCTCTGGTTATTCGGCGAATATAGGATTCTATAGAAAGACGTTATATAAGGCGTAGTCCTACCATCCACGATACTGTTTGTGTTGTCTATGTGAAGATTACGTTACGGAAAATAAATGCACGGAAAGCTTTGAAATGTGGTGCTGGAGAAGACTTGAGAAGATCAGGTGGACAGACAAGGTGACAAATGAAGGAAGTCCTATGAAGAGCGGCTGAGAGGAGAACTATTTTGGATGTAAGTCTTTGTTACAAAGATAACTGGATTGGACACATCCTTAGGAGGAATTTTCTTCTGTACGACGCAATTGAAGGAAAGGTTGAGGAAAAGAGGAGCGTAGGAAAAAGGATTCAAATATGGGATGACTTGAAGGAAAGGAAAAAAAAATCTGGGAGCTGAAGGAGGAGGCGGCGGCAGAGGACAGGGCACATTGGTGGTCTAAGTATCACTGACAAAAGGACTGGACCTGTCGTGAGACAGAACAACTAATAAATAATCTTCATTATTGATTATAAAAATAACAAATAATTGAAAATAAAGTTTTTATTTTTTTCAATAGTAGCTTTTATTGCTCTCAAAATAGTTTATTTTTATCTGAAAAGGACTAGAGGTATTAATGTGTGTATAATATAGCTTAGGTATTTTTTCTATGTATTATATGTGTGTTTGTGAAAGCTTAGATATTTGTAGAATAAATATACCAAAGACCACAGAGAAAGACAAGAGAAAGGAAATAAATTTATCTAGATTTTAATTTACTATGCAATTTTTTTTTAAATAAGTGAACTTAAAACAATAACAGCTTAATCAAACCAATAGGGATGAGAGGGGTATCTAATGAGAAAGTGCGCCAATACTCGCATGGAGAGATAATGGGAAAACTATATTAATATATCACAGGGGAGCTCGATTGATATTCATACTCCAACCACTTTGTTACTAGTGAACGAGAAAAAAAAATAGAGTGACACCTTTTTCCTTGTGTCCACTGATGTGAAAATTAAATGGTTCGATAATCACAATTAAAAACTTAAAAAATAAACTGTTATAACTGAGATATTAAAAAAAAAAAATCTTAATTATTGATGCGAAATTATTTAAACATTCCAAAATCGTATTTTAATGTTGTATTTTTACTTACCCTGATTACTGAAAATCCGAAGACAAATATTTTTCTGAAGAGTCGTCTGTACGGAGTGTGTAATGATTTGTATTCTTGAGTGACTGAAACGAGATTCCAATAATAGCAGCTTGCTTCGTTACAACCTTACTTATATAATTGGGATTTCCAAGAAAATGACAGAGAAGAAAATATTACAGCTTTTAGCAATTAGTGACACGCCAACTTGTATAAACTGGAGGGGGAAACAAGTTTGGTACACACAAGAATAAAAAAATAACAAATATGACTATCACAGGCCTTGATAATATCTAATTACACCATAGTCTAGAGACTCCAAGTTCTTTAACATTTATTTAGAGTCACACCCTAATTTATTTGATTTTAAAATACATTGGCTCACACCTTCACTATAAGCTCACTTATAAAATACAAGTATCTACATATATGTGTATAAATATACCATTATATATATATATATGTATATTTATATATATTTTAATTTGGCAACTCATCCTATTACCTGGTCTGGTTGTATGCATATTATGAAAGTACTAATTAAATTATTGTGTTTGGAATGGGTGACCTGGCGGTCTAGGGGTTAAGGTGTCAGACTTCAAAGCTGGCGGCCGGGGTTCAATCCTCGGTCCCGGCAAAGATTTATCTGATTACCAAACCCTTCTTCACCTCTGACAAGACATCTTGTGAA
>CABFOV010011915.1:0-12572 GCA_902141375.1 Timema poppense | reverse complement strand
GATCACTTGAAAATCCATAAAAAACAGTTGTAGTTAAAATATAATGTAATTGAATATACGGGTGAAGGCACAGGCGTGTCTTTAAGTAGTAGCGTGAAAAATAATTTCAAGGGACGGTGAATGTTCCCTTGTTTCTAAAGGCAGCAATAAATACCCAACTGTTATGTTGAAATACATTTTAAATCTTTAAACAGTAAGATCAATAGATAATAAATAATTACAAACGGATGTGTAAAAATGTTATTCTTAAATGTAATAGTAAATATTAGATATTTTATAAAATAATTTGGCTATAATATTGTAATGTTGAATATACATCGTTCATAATTTAATATATACAAGTATGTTAACAATTATTGACTAACTTAATTTGTTATTGAATTTTTCATCAGTTTAAATATAAGTTTTTTCATCTAGTCACCTTGATCTTGTCAACCTGTAAATTAAGTATTGTACTGTTAATAGGTTTTCATGTTTATAATTTCAATATTCATCATACATGTCTGTTTGGTAAAGTTTTCAGCCTCCCGTAGTTTTTTTTTGTCTTGTCAAACTACAGTTCAATCACTTTTTAATATGGTTCTATAAAAATCTTGACTATCAAATGTTATGTGTTCTCTTACCAACTTATACAATTGTATACAAATCTGATCAAATTATAATACATTGACTTCTCACAAATTTAGTATTTATCTGTTATTGTAACTCAACAGCAGTTGGTAGGCTCGAAGCTGGCCAAGCAACCTTGATTATTTTTTTTTGCATTAAATTAGAGGTAATACACCCACATTTGCGTTGAAGGAACGAGAGTAAGCCATCTAGGGAAAACCATCCTCAATAGACCCGACCAGGATTCTAACCCCGATCTTTTGGTCATCGGCAGGACCTGTCTAACACGATAGTTCTACCTTAGACCACTCAGCCACTGCAGCGGATCTTATTGTGGTTGANAACCCCGATCTTTTGGTCATCGGCAGGACCTGTCTAACACGATAGTTCTACCTTAGACCACTCAGCCACTGCAGCGGATCTTATTGTGGTTGATACTTTATTAGTTTTATTAGTGTTATTAGTTATATAGTTAAACAATATCTCTTTGAACTTTTTGTCAAAATCTCTATCTGAATATTCCGACACTTTATAATAATCTGTAGTGAGTCTGTTTACTGATCTACAGGTCCCGGGTTTGATTCTTGGCATGGCAGAATAGTGGCGTCCCTTATCGTACTGATGAGTCATCGACAGGTGGGTTACTGGATGGTTTCTGTTTTAGCATTAAGTTAGTTTGTAAGTCATTCTTTGATATAATCAGTCGGTTCATAAAATTTATGTCAAAAATTAAAAAAAATCGCTATAAAAATATAGAAGACAAAACGGATAACTGGGACATCTATTATATAAAGGTTTAACTAATTGGGAAAGAGTTACAGTCACGCTGGCTCAATCGATCAGATTAATCATGTATTTAAAACTAGCTTCGTGAGCTGTGTGTGAATAATACATATTTTGTATTTTAAAGGCAAATATATTTGTACGTCTTAATTCATCAATATTCACCCCGTAGTAAACTCACAAGTCGCGTGCTTAGTCTGTCTGTCCAGTAAAAATTAATACCCTAGAATGACATCTGTCTGTAGGAAACACATCAATTATTCAAAAGCTCCCTTGGGTAGAATAAACGGGAAACTATCGTGCAATAAAACCGATACACGCAACATGGCGCCTCGGAAAACGTCATGCACTCATTACGAATAAAGTCGACCTGCTCTACGCACAGGGATTATTGCAATTTTAATTTGTGATTTGTATACGCAGTTGTTAACTACACTTAGGATATTTGCACTTGGGACGTTTTGGTTCAAGTAGGATCAAAACTAATTGATTTCAAGCTGTCGAAGATTAATTTTAGATGGCAGAAATATAATTATTGTTGAACAATTTTTTTAAACTATGTTTTATGGAATGGATAGAATGTCTTAATTTAAAGTGTAAGAAGAAGGGTGATTTTTATTAAATGTAGCCACATTAGCGTGGAATATAAATGGAAAACTTACACTTATAAATCCAGTCATAATAATAATAAATTTTAATAACAATAAACACTTTTGTAATTTAGCAATAATTTGTCGCTATTCAGCAAAAGTTTAACCGGATCGGTGGGCATGTGGATTAAATGTCAGGCTCATCTAGTTTGGTGTGCCAGTGATGCGAAGTTAACGGTTCAAATCCCGGTTGGGTGTGTATTATTTTCCTTAATAGTTTCTCACTCTCCCTAAACACAGATGAGGGTACATTTCTTCTATAACTTCACCATCATCATAATTTCCTTGTTAGTGTAAATACGCGGACAGACCAGACGGGTAGTAAGACGTGACCGGACGAGTTGTAGGACGCGATGCACAAAATAAACCACTTTCCTGGTATCCCCTGGACCTTGTACAAGACGAGTAGACCCTTGAAAATAGGGGCAAGGACGCTACTAGGGGTTGTTAGAGGGAAAGGGTAGGGGGTTCCAGTTTTAATTGGATGAGGCTGGATCCTCTCCCTTGGAGAAGGTTGGGGGTAACTAGGGGGTGGAGGGAGAGGGACACACCACACACAATCAGCTGTGATAATTTCGCGATTCAACCTTCATCAGCGCCACCATTTTGCTCCTTATTACGGGAGATTGTTCTCTTTCGCAGGACCGTGCTACACGATGCCAGGTTGGAGGGATCAAAGGATAAGCTACACGGTGTTAGCCATCTTGAGTCGTGAATACGGGTCGTAATTTCTAAAATATAAAGTCACGTGACTGCTATTGAGAAACATTAAACCGCCCCGTTAATTATGTTGGCAAACATCGGAATACAGCATCATTATCTCGTCTATGTGATAATTTACATAGTTTTGATGGGTTTATTTACTACCCGTCCGGTATTGACGTATGCACACTAATTGCGCTATGTGGTAGATACGAGGAAGGTTGAATTGAGAGAAAATGTGCCCACGTTTGCACGTAGAAAAAACATTTTGCAATCATTTAATGCAACGAAATGTGTTAGCTATAGCCCTTAATACTTTTTTTTTAATGTTTCGCTTTGCTATTATTTAAATATTTGAAATTAATCTAAATAAAAAATAATATTGGATTTTTTTTAAACAATTTTTGAGATTGCACACATTGAAATATATTAATTCGTAGGGACAAATTATTATTTTTATTTACATCACATTTATATTTCGTACTTATAATCTAAATAAAAAATAATATTGGATTTTTTTTAAACAATTTTTGAGATTGCACACATTGAAATATATTGATTCGTAGGGACAAATTATTGTTTTTATTTACATCACATTTATATTTCGTACTTAGTTCTTTATGTAACAAATATAGTAAGTTTGATTTAGTTTGCCAAGCAATAATTTATAATGGTCACTCACTAACTTTTATTTATATTACTATTAGCTTAAATTTCGTAGTATAATTATTTATTTCATGTTATAAATTTATTTTATTATATACTTACAACATCCATTATATAAGATTAAACTTTTGTATTTTCTTTTGATAAAATAATTTCTTGAAATCTAGAATGTACATAACATTTACTATATTAATGACAACAATTAATGAGATAAGTCAAAACCATTCATATACTGCATCAGATGTAAGCACGCCAGCCATGATTCAAACCGCTGTAGGCCATGGACATGCTTGGTTTTTCAACTTTGGGATGAACTCACTTAATTAAGTTGGCCCTTACTGATTTGCTTTTATATAACATCTAACACTGACTTACCCATTAATACTTAGGTTTGTTTTCTCTGTTTCATTTCAACAGTATTATATATTCTAGATTTTCACTGAACCTCGGATTAAACTAGATTTAATAACTTTTTTTAATAATTGTTTAGTATTTATTCACAATGTCAGCATGGGCCTAATTATAAGCATGCCTAATTATTTGTTAAATAATTAACATTAATAATGGACTAGATCTCCGATGACAGAGAACTCGGGTGTAGTGAGGGTGGTTTTCCAAAATTGTTTTACATTATTCCTCCACGCAAATGCGGGTACAATTCCTATAAATTAAATATTTATCATCCCTAGCTCCCCATCGTAATTAGTAAACATGCCCATAGCATGAATAGGCTAAAAAGAATCACATTTAATTCAAGACGTGAACATTGTCCACCATTTTAAAGCACCACATCTTACTACTTGTTCAGTTCATACGTATGTATTAATTACGCTAAAGTGTTACGAATAAGAAAGGTTGGATTTAGAGAAAGTGTATCCGTATTTGCGTGATAGGAGAGTGGAAAACCATTCAGGAAGAACCACCTTCAATACATCCAATCAGAATTCAAACCCTGATCTCTCTGTCATTAGCAGTTTAGTCTATTGTGAGAGTGACGCCTCAGGCCATGTGACCACCTAAGTGGTGTCAATCTTTATAAAAAAAAAGGGCATGGTGTACATGAAACAAGCAAGAAAGGGAATTGTTTGGACAAATCAATCAAGTAAATTGTATATTGATGGGGACTTTCCCTTAAAACACAAATATTGGGAGGAGGGGGCGTTCCCGCTCTACACCCCTTGCCTGTCACCCTCATTTACTGTAAACATTATGTTTTACCTCAGTTTTGAAGTGACCATGAGGTGAGCACTCTTAATCTGATCCCGGTTACACTAGTTCCGGGCACTATCGCTAGGAGCAGCTTGGAATGACGTCACAGAGGAATGCGCATGCGTGTACATCAAGTCCATAGAAAAGGAAATGCGAAGTCTATGTAAAACTCTCCATTACTGTTTTGTTAACAATTTGTCGTTTATTTTAAAGAAGCAGTTTAGCTAGATTTTCTAGATCTCACTAGATTTATTTACATTCGATTGAATTTGATATTAGAATTGAATGGATTAATTAATATTCCGGAATATAAAATGCACTGTGTTCCAAGTGTATTGTCCTGCCTCTAATCTCTTAGTTCACGGCACTAACGCCGCGAGCGCTAGTGGTGTGGTTTTACTTGCCAACATTTAGAGTGGCGTTCCTATCCTTGTCCTTTCTCTATGAAAGTAACTACCCCTGAAATGAAACAAACCCACAAATCCAGCCCGCCTCTTCGTCTAAGGGTGAGTATGCCTGGTTACATATATAGAGGAATAGGGTTCGATTCCTGGTGGAATCATGGGTAGTTTACCTTGAAGAGTAATTGTCCCTATAGTTGTTATGGTCTGGTTAATTAGGTTTAAGTTAGCTTTAAGACTTCTACTGCCATTTACGTAATCATCATCATCGTCGTTATTAACACATCATCTGATCAGGATGACGTAATTGCACCTACATGGTGCCCCAAACTTGCAAGTCGGTTACATATCCGTCACTGCCAGTGACCAGGATTGTCTGGCGGACAAACAGCCAACTCTTGTATCGACCAGAGTATGACCAATTAACTGCTAGCGGTACCTTTTTTAAACATATCCTGGTATTTATTATAATATGTTGAGGATGAGAATAATGAGGGTGTGGTTATGGTTGTGGCCAATATTTAATTATTATTATTACCAGAAAACCCTTGCCAAACTTTCGCACATTCAACGTTCCCTCGCCTCCCCGCCCCCAAATTATTTAGTCTTTGTTGGGTTGTTTAAATTAAATACTCAGTGAAGTGTATTCACAAAATAGCAAAGAGAGTTAATTTTCAGTAATTAATACAAACATATTGATAGATTTTTCTTTTAACTTAAATTTTAAACAAACAATGTGTTTTAACGTAAACTGAATATTCTGTCAGAAGTCGGTAAAAAATAAATCCTATCCACTGATACCTTATTCATCTCTGTAGGCTTTGTATTAGTTAAGAAAAAGGGATATTGACAGCAGAAATAATATAAAGGATTATTATTATTATTATTTTATCACCACGTCTTGCTACCTGTTTAGGCTATACCTATATATTCTGATTTATCTAGTGGGTAGGGAAAAGGAAGAAACTATTTTACTACTACACGCATTTATGTTTAAGAAGAGTGGGAAATAGTTTAGGGAAAACCACCCTGAATAGACACGAACGGGTTTCGAACCCTGATACCCCCGTGTTCAGCAGGTCAGTCTAACACAAGAATGCCGCCTTAGACCAGGGGTTGGCCCTTTTGCATGAGCCCACCTAGATATCCATACTTAAATTGAGTTCCCTTGGAAAATAAAAAATAGACAAAATGTATTAACACATTTTCCAAATATGTCACGAGAAAAAGTTGTTTTGATAGCAAATTATATGGTGGATACAACCATAGAAAAGTTGAACGATGTATTCAATCAAAGATTTGTACAATTTCGAGAAATTGAGCTAATGATATATATTTTTTGTAAAATACATTTAGTACCGTGGATATTAGTATAATTGCCAAATATATTAAGAGACTGCATCACATGCCAATCAACTCTGTGAAACAGTTGGCTTGAAATCGTACATTTACACGAACACTGTCGCATGGCGATCATTTCTGAGTAAACATTGAGATAAAGAGTTGATAGAACTTCCTAGTACTGAACAGTTTTGAAATATTAGATAATATTTGGGTAAAAACTGCGTAGAAAAGGCCTTTTTTGACCATTTTAGAATGGATAAACAGTTAAGAACTGTACACAAATCTTCATTCTGTCANAATGGGAATCAGAGATCTTAGAACTATAGAACAACTTTTCCTTCAAGGCTTGCCATATTTACTCCCATAATACCTCGCGCGAGGCGGGAGCTCAGTTGGGCCTGCTCTTAATACAATGTACCAAACGAATGTTTAAGAATGGGAATCAGAGATCTTAGAACTATAGAACAACTTTTCCTTCAAGGCTTGCCATATTTACTCCCATAATACCTCGCGCGAGGCGGGAGCTCAGTTGGGCCTGCTCTTAATACAATGTACCAAACGAATGTTTAAGAATGGGAATCAGAGATCTTAGAACTATAGAACAACTTTTCCTTCAAGGCTTGCCATATTTACTCCCATAATACCTCGCGCGAGGCGGGAGCTCAGTTGGGCCTGCTCTTAATACAATGTACCAAACGAATGTTTAAGAATGGGAATCAGAGATCTTAGAACTATAGAACAACTTTTCCTTCAAGGCTTGCCATATTTACTCCCATAATACCTCGCGCGAGGCGGGAGCTCAGTTGGGCCTGCTCTTAATACAGTGTACCAAACGAATGTTTAAGAATGGGAATCAGAGATCTTAGAACTATAGAACAACTTTTCCTTCAAGGCTTGCCATATTTACTCCCATAATACCTCGCGCGAGGCGGGAGCTCAGTTGGGCCTGCTCTTAATACAGTGTACCAAACGAATGTTTAAGAATGGGAATCAGAGATCTTAGAACTATAGAACAACTTTTCCCTCAAGGCTTGCCATATTTACTCCCATAATACCTCGCGCGAGGCGGGAGCTCAGTTGGGCCTGCTCTTAATACAGTGTACCAAACGAATGTTTAAGAATTGGAATCAGAGATTTTAGAACTAAAGAACAACTTTTCCCTCAAGGCTCGCCAAACGGACAAACATTTTTGGAAACTAATAAACAACACCAACTTTCCTTTGCTGAAGATTAAATCATACTTTGAGTAAACTTTTATGTATGAATCAGCATTATTGATAGAAAATTATTGTGAAAACTAAATATAGATCTCGCCTGTTTAAAAACCTTAGTGTCAAATTATGATCCGGACATAAAATATCAGTTAAATGTATTTCCGAACATTACACTAAAATCACATATTGAAATACTTTTTGTTAAATGTTTCATTAAATAATATTTTATTTCTAAGATAGTGTGACTTATGTATTGCCAAAATAAATTATTTATACTATCTTACCTTTATGTAAAAATAAAATAATTAAATAAACATATATATATATATACCTGTCGTTTAGAAATAATAATTTATGAAGGAAAGGTACTAAGATTCATTTCCGTTTGTGCTGATCGATAGTTAATCTTACGGTTTCGAATGTTTTCTCTGTTACTCGTTCAAAATACTTGTCAATTATTGGGAAGCACAACTCACTGTCCCAATTTTCGTATGAAGACAGCAAGAAAATCTATTCGCTGTAATTTTACGTATTTATACGTCAAGTCATGTGATCTGTAGTTGTCACTTTTGATTTAAGCATCGATAACTATAAAACAACACTTATAATATAGCAAATTGATATAATTTTTAGGTTCCAACATTTTTTTACAATCTCTAAAAGTTTCATCCTGCCAAAATCCCCGTAATAGTTATTCCTTGACGATTGATACTATTTCAATATAATATTCACACCAAACGTTCGATACTACAGATAAATATGTAATTATTATTAATATAAGCAAATTAATTTTTGGTAAGCACAACTCACTGTCCCAATTTTCGTATGAAGACAGCAAGAAAATCTATTTACTGTAATTTTACGTATTTATACGTCAAGTCATGTGATCTGTAGTTGTCACTTTTGATTTATTGCATCGATAACTATAAAAAAACACTTATAATATAGCAAATTGATATAATTTTTAGGTTCCAACATTTTTTTTCAATCTCTAAAAGTTTCATCCTGCCAAAATCCCCGTAATAGCTATTCCTTGACGATTGCTACTATTTCAATATAATATTCACACCAAACGTTCGATACTACAGATAAATATGTAATTATTATTAATATAAGCAAATTAATTTGCCTTACTTATTCTACACATCCCTGATTGTTACTCTTACAGAAAAAATATCTTTATTTTGAACATTTTTGACCTCGAGATTTTGTATGACGAATATTTTCGTTTTTTGTGCCTCTAAAGTAAATAAAGTTGGTTTTCAAATTGTGCCTATCCCCCATGTCAATCTGTGTGCCCATCCCCGGGACCACTGCCGAAACGCTTTGTTGGCTTATTACAAACTTTCTATTTAGTAATGTATAGTAACACCTTAGGGAATGTTTATGATTTTGATGTTATCTCTCAAATTAAGGGTAGCTTATTGATGAATAATTGACAAAAATAATCAAAATTGGCTTTTACGATTTTATTAAAAATTGTTATTAGGGGATTTTTTTCTATACGAAAAATAAGAACATTCACATATTTTTCTAAAACAGATTATAGAAAATTTGGAATTTTCAAAATGTAATTTACTATTTATTAAAAAATGGGTATTTTGGACATAAGGTCTACAATCGATCATCAGCTACAACATAACAAATATTTAACACAAACACATACAGTGCATAGGTTATTGTAATTACTCGATACCTTAAAACATAAGGTGCCACATACTATCTAGCCCCAAGCATAAACCACAAGGTAAATATTATTATTTGAATGTTTTTATAAACTCTCTAGAACATTTTTTTTGAAAACCAGTCACTACTTTGGTTTCACCGTGGTGCTAAACTAAGAACCTGACAAAACGCCAGTAGTGTAGTGACCTGGGGTTGATAGAGCACTTTAGTTGATGGCGGTGAATATAAATTGAGTTAAAACCAAACGTTCACCTAATCACCACAGGAGTATTATCGAGTTGAGAATGAGTTACACTGGTGGTGTGTATCGCTTGCACGAGTTGCAGTACTCGTCCTAGACTAAGGGAGCTCTGATGAAGAACTGCTCAGAAGCACAGACTGAATGGAATTATAGTGATAAGCCGGTTATCCTACGATCTCTTGGAATGACGCGTGTGCTACAAGTTGGGAATTGTTGTAAAGTAGGATGATGTCGTATCTGGTAGGTAAGAAGATCACAGATAACTCTTGACAAGATGTTCAAACCTTGGTGTGGGTCTACCTGTCGGTTACTCAGAGTACTGCTCTGGCAAGAGCTACACGCTCTAATACAGAGCATGACGATTGCTCTAGGGAGGGAAACTATGTATGATACGATGCTGGTGAGAAGGACATTTCTGAAAATACTAATATTATCTTTGCATTCAACATTGATAACATTCTACTTTATTATTAGTATTATTTCATGGCTATTGATGTTTTCAATAATAGTGAAAAATTTCAGAGTACACGAATGAACGTATTAATATATTAAACTTTTAAATAGCTTTTATAACTGCCAAATAGTTACTTCCTAACTAAATCTGAATGTAGAAGCTTGATTACACGATAATCAGCTAGTCCTTGAGGCACACGCTTTGGCAATCAGCAGCATTTGTGTTGTGACAACAAAGATAGCAATGAGAGCGAATTAATTGGACGAAATCGATAAAAAGTTAACCCGCTTCAGTGCCGGCATGGTCTAAAGCTTAGTACGCACTTAGAAGAAAACGGTGGTGGGTTCGTGTTCATTTACACTAACTGAAAACTGTTCAATTTATTTTATTAAAACATCCTATATTTTACACGATTTCTACAGTCTTCAACTGTCACATGCCACACCAGTGTATTTGTGTGAAACATTTCAATCAGTTCCAGAGTTCTTTCGGCTGACCACGACATGTCAGTAACTGATGTACTCGTGGTGAATAGCAGAGTCAGATCGGCCCACGTTGCTTGTTGTCGGACATGTTGGCCAACATTGTTTCTTGTAACCCATTTGAAAAGGATCACGGGAAACATGTTTTCTCTTGCCTGGAAACACAAAGGCAACATGACCAAATGTTGGACCACATTTGGGGAAATGTTTCCTAGTGCGTATTAGGCTTAAGATGCTACTCTTTCAATAGACTAGACTATTGATGACGGGAATACCAAGATTCCAATCTCAGTTGGGTGTACTGAGAAATTTTTTTCAAAAATGGCTTTCCAGGAAAATACGGTTACACGTGTTAAAAATATAACCTCCCTAATCACTCAAAGCCATTAGCAAAATTAGTACGTACAACCCGAATGGGTAGTAAGACGCAGTGATAATAAAATAATAGATAATATCACATTGGTTTACTTGAATCTTACAGTTTACTATACAAACATTTATTTATATTTAGTTACATAATCTTTCATGTAGTTATAATATATTATGAAAAAATAGATAACTTTTTGGTTACTTATTTAAAAACCAGTAAATTTTGACTTTCATCTTATTTTAAATGTGAGTCCAAACCCAGTGTTTCGATTTGATTCGCCTGGATGGTAGCGGACCTTTACTGTACTAGTAATTAACGCTCCCTCGGCTACACAATAACCGAGTGAATGGAACCTTTCACCTCGTTAGATTGGTCAGGTGGTACAGCTAAGAGTCGAACTCCTTGAGAAGAAGAAGAAGACCCAGTGGAAGGGGAAACACTTGACCGCTCATTAGCAGGCGACTGTTGCTTCCAGTTGCTAGGCAACAGGCCCCTACCGACCAATTAGCAACACAGTAGCAAGCCTCAACCTCCCCTCCCTGTTTCCATGTAGGGCTGTGGCCTGGAGAACTATTCGCATTATTACAAGCTCGTTGACAGGTTTCTTCTTCACTAGACCGCACCACTTCACTTCCTCGACTAGCTCACATTGCAAGAGCAGCCTCTGTCCTCTGGCTGCTGGCTGGGGTCAATACCTGCAGCGCTGTGGGACCAGACAAACACTCATTCAGGAGCACTAAGGTTACTTTTACAAAGGTTTTTAATTTCTTGTCACCTCCAGTATTATTGTGATTATAAAAAAAAATCTAATTTAAGATCTTGTTCGATGTTAACGTTTCATGAACCCCTGGACCCGGAAAATGGTTTTCGCGATGCAATCTATCTGTCTGTATTTCGTTCTAGATCAGAAACATTTTTTTTTGATTTGGCTAAAACCTAGTAAATAAGGTTTTTAACACTACCCATAAGACCCTATAACTAAGAGTCGTTTACTCGAGGGATTCGACACCTTAACTCAGTCAGTGTCATGTCCGTATACTGAGCTAAGAGTCCCACCTTCGATTGCCAGCATGGCCAAAAAATGTATCACAGGTGAAATGTGGGATCACCCTTTCACATAGATGAATTAATGACCGGGGTGTTGGGTGTTGTGTCTGTCCTAGTCTTTAGTTATATTATAAGACATATGAATCTACGACAGGCCTAGCAAGCCGGTAATGGAAAATGAATGGTTGAATAAAATATATTTTAAACGAAGAAATAAATATAGGAGTACTGTTAAAATTCATAAAACTCATATCTAGCCACTGATTAGTATTACAAAGAGACATACCTATTTTTCCCTGGGAAAATGACTTAGAGGGCACTTTACTTAGGCCTAAGCGTATATGCTAAGTGTTATTCATACCTCCTTAACTCTTTGAGATACTAAATAACTTAGCATTGAAAAGTTGTAGGAATACTAAAAATAAAAAATCTTAAATATATTTTTACTAAACCATTATTTTTCGAGATGTCTACCCTTAAATGTTTAAATGGAGGTTTAAAAAATAGTGAGTAGACAATTGAAAGAACTAATACACTACAGATTCTAAGAAAAGTATTTAAATTATAAACTCCAAAATGGGTGGCCGGAAAACTGGGGGTAGGCTCTCAAAATTTACTAAACTAATAGAAAGAATAAACTACCTCTTGATGAAATAGAAAAATACAATTTTTATAGAAGATCAAACAAGCTTTCAAAATTAATGAACACCAAAA
>CABFOV010011914.1:0-10932 GCA_902141375.1 Timema poppense | reverse complement strand
GATAGGGTGTAATGAGGTGTACTGGATATAACTAGCTCAAGATAAGGATAGGGTGTAATGAAGTGGACTGGATAGAACTAGCCTCAGACAGGGATAGGGTGTACTGAGGTGGACTGGATAGAACTAGCTCAAGATAGGGATAGGGTGTATTGGGGTGGACTGGATAGAACTAGCTCAAGATAGGGATAGGGTGTAATGAAGTGGACTGGATAGAACTAGCCCCAGACAGGGATAGGGTGTACTGAGGTGGACTGGATATTACTAACTCAAGAGAGAGATAGGTGACGTACTCTTGTAAGTGTGGCAATGAGCTTTCAAGTACCTGATGCCATAGAATACATTTTAAATAATCTTTTGCATCCTTTTTGGTTAGGAGTACCTGCCTGAGTAATGTCAGCCTCCCACGTTTAGGTAATTTTTGATTACCACGTATTCCTGCAATCTTTTGAGTTTGGGTGTACCTGACTGGAAAATTTCAGCTTCCTAGGTATTCTGAGTTTTAAGATATTATTTTTGGCTGGCAGAAAAACTGGTAAATATTATAGTGGAGATAATTAATTCATAGAATTTTAGAATTTCATTTATATTATATGGCCTCATGATATCAAAATAGCTGCCATTTTAAAGAAAGGAATAAATACACAAAAAAATCCATACTATATAGGTTATAACTATTATAAAATAAAACCTATAAAGGTGGATTATTAGTAATTGAAACTTTAAAATATTACTTAAGTTTTAAATTAGCACATATTATTATTATTATTATTATTATTAGCACCACGTCTTACTACCCGTTCGGGTTATACGCACTTACGCTAATGTGTAATGGTAGGGTGATTGTGAGATGAAATGGAGGATCTACAGTTTAACGTGGAATCCGAACCACGGTAGAGGCCTGGCATTCCACACATTCACAAGATGTAATTAGCACATACTTTCAGCTTTTTTCACACATATGTTTTGCATTATTAACCTTATTTTATCTTAATTATTTGAAAACTATAATAGGTTGGGGCTGTGTGAATATCCACTTCAATACAAACTCAGATTAGTTTAGTATTACTTTGGCTCTCAAAATAGTTAAACACACATGGTTTATGTAACTTCTGTTTACTGTTGATTCCTTATTTTGTGTTCCTATTAAATTCATGTCAATAATATCCATATGATCTACAGATTTACTTTGACCCGGTAGACCACGGTCCCAGCCATATTATCCGTCATATTAATACTAGTATTTTATTATTATTTAATTCATTCACAGATTTAAATGGACTAATTTGTGTAAAACTACGACTGAAGCTAACTTATAAGCCTTTAAAGTTGGATGCATCCCGAAATCAAAGCATTATCAGTATTGACAGACTGAAGGTGTGTGATCTATTAATTTAACTCAATTTCCTCTTTCGTTGAAAGGATTGTAGATAAGGTTGAGCTCCAAAGATGATTGCACTGTTCGACATTCTTGTAGTTTATTCACCTCGTTTGTTTACTATTAATTTAGGTCAATGTTATCGTAACCCTAAACACACGCACCGGGCTGTAGCATTGATCGATAGTTGTTTGGATGTTGGACCCGGTCATCTTCCCCATTGTTTGTGTTTACCAAGAGGGTGGTGACATTTCCTCTCATCATCGAAACGATAAACTCTTTCAACAGTTCACACGTTGTAATAATGGTTGGTGTTATCTTCTCTCACATTGACCTCATGTTGTGTCAATATTGGATCAATCTTTTGTTTGCAGATCAAAGAGGTTTTTTTTAAAATTTTTGTGGCTGCCTGTATTAATGAATTGATAAATTAAAGAGCTGTTAGTGAAATTACAAAAGTGTATAAGTTAATAATAGGGAAGGGGGCTTATAATTAATTTTACTAAACATATAAACATGCTAGAATTTTTTTTCTTTAATGGGCATTATACATTTATTTTGGATACGTGATGTTATGGAAACTTTTGTCCCAGATAAGTGCCGCTAGTAATTTTCGACGTCATTTCTTATCATATGTAAATATCACAATAAATTTGATGATAATTGTATTTTATATTTTGCAATCACATTTATTTATTTATTTACAGACCCCCCAAAGAAATTCGCTCTTCCCCATTTCTTAGGTCCCACGTTGTTCATTAAGCTACACTACGCATATGCTTTGCGCACCAGCATAGCACCACAACGCGTCACATAACCTCAAAAGTTATTCCTTCATCCATCGACGGCCATACTAACTAAGGTATACCTTACGCCAACACAAAACACCCCCCAACCACACAAAAGAAAGTAATCAGTAATTACTCATTCTCGTCACAAGGATATTTTAACTTCCCCTTCGTTACATACACGGTTTTATATTCGGCTATCTCAGTCTAACAGCGCAGCTTTTTTTTTTCTTTTTTTTAAATCCATCCATCCATATTCACGTCTCGTCGCCATTGCCTCCATCTCAACAGGCCCCACTTCCGTCGGTGTGCGTGCGCGCGCATCCCCCCCGTCTTATCCAGGCATGCAACGCGCGCGAGTCCTGACAACTTCCAAAACCGTTACAAGCTTCCTTAGACAATGGTCTACAGTGTTTATTTTTTTTAAAGTGTATAAGCTATGTACAAAACATTATATTAATATCCACATTGAATTATATACACCTTGGTGTTGAGTGTATTGTTTTATTTTCTATTTGTTTTTCTTCTTTTATTCCTTTTCTAAAAAGAAAGAGACGGGCGGTTTTATTAATAAAGAGGCAGGCGTAGTAAGTATGTGGCGGACGACTGAATGGCGTTAACAATGGGATGGATGCGGTTATAACATAGACATACATCCTATTCATTCACAAGGCGACACGTAATGTAGGAAAGAATACAATGGCTCACTGAACAGTACTTTTCTTTTGTTTTAAGCTTGGAGCCTACAGAGATTTTTCAAACAGCTGATTTCTGATGATTTAATACGGTACCGAGGTTTATTTTGTTCGTATTAGATCCTTGCAATTTCTCAGTACAAATTTATACTCTTTTTAGGCTTTATGTTATGTTTATATTGTATTTATTCACAACAATTAAGAAACTAATCTTGTTTCTAAACTGTAGGTGAATAAAACATTGCAATTTTTTTTTCACAGATAAATAAAGGTTACAATTTAACATTTTTAAACAATCTTTCTTTAAATCCCATCAAGACTCTTGAAGCAAGATATTACCACGATATGTATCTGCAGCATACCTCCTGTTTCTACTTGTTGATGTTTACACATTACATTTTCGGAATACTAGAAGAAAACTAACAAATCTAAATAAACTAATTTGATTTATCTCAAAAACTTCCAATAATAAACTCTTGGGAGCAAATTGTTCCACATTCTTCTATTTTTTTAAATTATATTAACACATTTTAACATTTTAAAACGCTAAGGACATGTTATATAGGAGAATAATTTAATTATTTTAGGTGTAGATTATATATTATGTATAGCTTGCATTAAGAACCAACAATTTTTGAGTAAACAGTTGAAGATAAATCATAGCTGGGGGTAGACGAACAAAAAATGTTTGAATACCACTCGTTTAGAGGCTTAGTGTTCAAAGTATCGCGAAGGGGACCTCCCGTGACCAAGTTTGCTGATCTAAGATCTCTTAGTGTTTCCTTAACAAATCTCAATTCAAAATTTGAGGACCAAGATACCTGAGGTTCAGTATCCGCTATAAACCGAAAACTATCGTTCCTGGCTGTCACTCATATAAAGGTATTAGGCCTATTCTACACTAGCGGTTAAAACGCTAGCAACCGCGACTTTGAATGAAATCCTTGTTATCAAGTTAAAAAACAAGTTTTCGTCTAAATCAGCGTTTTGAACGCTACCTCCGGTGGCGTTAAAACCGTCTAGCGGTAGAAACGCGAATCAAACTACACCAGGCGTTAACATGTAGTTGTGCCTCAATGTAGCAACAAGTCTTTCAGCAAGAATAATAAATATTTTTCCTCAATATGGCATCACGTTTAGCAATATTTTCATTCACTTTACCAAGTAGTTCATCAAATGAAACCACAGACATTCTTTAGTACAAAAATAAATTCTCTGGGCACATTCTGTGATTCATGAACATAATATGAGACTGTTTAGTTGAGAGATGGTTCGATAATGTGGGGTGAGTCCACCGACGGCTCTTTTTACGAGTTTCCTCCAACAAAACGAATCCCGCAATACAACCGGCCTGTACAATGTCCATTTTTAAACTATTCTGCACAATTGGAAGCAACAAACGCGACATTTAAACCGCTAGTATAGAATCAGTAGCGTTTTATGGTATCTGTTTAACAGTTGCGTTTTGACAGTCAGGTTTAGGCAGATTCAAGAGTTTGGGGGAGCTTAAGCTAGCGGCAAAACCACCGCTAGTGTTGAATCGGCCTAAGTCTCGCCTTGTCTCCACGGGATGGCTGGCTGTAAGGAGATGATTTTTCACTGAAGGTTTTCCACTTTTTATTCACACAAATACTTTTAACTTCGCCTTTCCTAATCCTTTAACATATTAATATTAATTTACGAACGGGCTGGATAGGTAGTAAGATGCGGAGCACGTAAAAAACTGAATATAAGCTTTGACACAAAAATATGTGGGGAAATGGGGTTGGGTGATTTCAATGCACGTGTATATTCGAAGTAGAATAATAATAATAATAATATTTAGCACCGCGTCTTACTACCCGTTCGGGTTATACGCTTTCAGTACTAATTACTCTAATGGATTATGAATTCGGAAGGTTGAGTTAGAGGAAGTGAACCTGCATTTGCGTGGAGGGAGAGTGGAAAACCATTTAGGAAAAACCACCCCCAGTTCACCCGACCGAGATTCGAACCTTGATCTCCCCGTCCTCAGCAGTCTAGCTCAACACGACTAGCGCGTTAGCCAACTATGCCACCGAGGCGGGTTAGAAGACCTATTCTAATGAATAGGTGTATTTTCTTTTTGTGTACACCACGTGCTACTACACGTTAGGACTGTCCACATATTAACACAAATGGGTTAGGAATGATGAAGGTAGAATCTAAAGAAAATGTACCCATATTTGTGTGAAGGTAGAGTGAGAAATATTTTAAGAAGATAAAAAACACTCTCGATATACACGACCAAGATTAAAACACTAATATCCCCGTCATTTCTTCTGTGGCGATAGTATAACCTTAGACCATACAACCATTAGAGTGAGTCTATCAGGTATACACGTCTTAATATTACATCAGGTGTGCGCCTCAACCAGCGATAAAGTATCAGTCGCCGTCAGACCACACGGCTTAAAATACAATGGTCTGTGTCGTTTTCTGGATATATTTCTGTATTCTCCCTGATCTTATACCCCCTTTAGCGCTTCCCCTGCAACCACTTTGTCGTGTCAATAAGAGCCTTCATATTTCAAGGTAAAGAGGAAAGTATGCTGCTAGTTCTCAAATATCTTTAACTTTTCTTTTTTGAGCCTATACAAATGTTACTGTATTTGTTAAGAGGAAGGCTAAAATCTAGAGCCCTTTTTCATCAAGCCTAGTCTCATAACTCCGCAAATATGCTTAAAAAGTAGTTGAAAATATTAGCTAACGTCACATTTTCACACATTTTTTCAATTAATAAAACTCTAACTATGGGTTTGTCAAGGAAAAAGAGCTCTCTTTGAATCTTTCGACTTTATTTTAGAGTGAACCATATTTTGAAATAACGCATCGTAGAATTAAGTATTGCGTTGGAGCTGAATTTCTCACTCACTGAGGTGGGCCCCTTAAGTTCGACACTGGAACAGATATTAGACAGATATAATTGTTAGTATATACTCTAAATAGTACGCTTATCACTGTCTGGTGACTTCTTAATGTCACTTAGACACGACACAGGGGCAGATATCAGGACAGGTTCTGCTGATAGTGTATATAGATTCAACCAAGGTTAACATGGAGTCAAGTCATTCCAAAATGAAAACAATGCCTTAATTTGTAGGGTTAGGTAATCTTCAGCTTACTTGACTCCGATATGAGCGACTATATTCGATTCCTCGACGGCATGCGTTGGGAAAGGGTGAGGGGGTTAGTATTGTTGGCTTACAAAATGTTGGTTCACATCCTCTTCCTATACATATATATATATATATATATTTAAAATTTTAATTCAAGACCTTCTCTTCTTAGAATATATGTTACAATTTTTATAATAAGTGTCACCCGCCTCGGTGGCGTAGTTGGCTAACGCGCTAGTCGTGTTAAGCTCGACTGCCGAGGACAGGGAGATCGAGGTTCGAATCTCGGTCGGGTGAATTGGGGGTGTTTTTTCCTAAATGGTTTTCCACTCTCCTTCCATCCACGCAAATGCGGGTTCACTTCCTCTAATTCAACCTTCCCAATTCCTAATCCATCAGAGTAATTAGTACTTAAAGCGTATACAACGAACGGGTAGTAAGACGCGGTGCTAAATAATAATAATAAAATAAATAAATAAGAAAGGTCTTTTAATTTTTTTTCGGCTAGAATTGATAATATTTGACTAAATTAGTATTTGTGCTATTTTGTTGGTAATGATAACATATATCAAAATTTACGTTTGCAGGTAATATGTTTTGAAGTATGAATACATGAAATTAGATCTACTAACTTTTATAGCTGTTAAATAGGGGCCTTCCTTTTAAAATTGGATTATAGCTTACATCATCTAAAGCCAGAACCACTTGAATCTAAACTTACTGGTAGTTTTTTTAAAGTTTCACGTCTTACTACCAGTTAGGACTACTTGTGTATTTGTAATAATGGGTTAAGGTCAGGAAGGTATAATTTAGAAGAACAGCTCCAGCATTTGCGTGGCGGGAAAGTGGTAAACCATTCAAGAAAACACACGCTAATTACAGCAGACTGAGGTTCGAACTCCGATCTTCCCGTCACTGGAAATCCCGTCTAATACGATTGTGATCATGTGACTACCGATGCGGGTCGCTTGAATTTATGTTGTTGAAACCACCAACAATTTATTTGGGTTTAGTTTTAGTTTTCTTATTCGTAAGACTAAGGGTTAAAAGTGTTAAAATATCCAATAAAGAGAAGCTACTTTGTTTCCTTAATAGCCTAATATAAATAACTGAATCCCTGGATAGTTTCTTTTAGCACCACTTCTTACTACCCGTTCGGTTTATACCCTTAAGCACTAATTGCACTAATGGGTTAGAAATTAGGAAAGGTTGACTATAGAGGAAGTGAATCCTCATTTGTGTGAAAGGAGAGTAGAAAACCAGTTAGGGAAAAACCACCCCCAGTTCACCCGAACAAGATTAGAATCCCCGTCCTCGGCAGTCTAGCTCAACTCGAATCTAGCGCGTTAGCCAACTACGCCACCAGGGCGGGTATGGATATATAAAATAAGGGTCGAATATTACAACGGCTGATTTTAAGAATTAAGACGAATAAAAATACAATTTAAATAAATTCACTAAGACTTGGAACTTTTAAATTGATTAAAAATATCCTATAAACCGCATCGGTGGACACACTAAGATGTCAGTCTCGTTTTCTCTGGTTTACTGGCGTTTGAATTCTTATATAAAGTCAAACCCAACTTACAGTAGCCCCGTGGTTTCTTTGGTGCTGAGTGACAGTTCACAGCTGAATTCTACCAGTCAACATTTAGGTATATACAGTAGCCCCGTGGCTTCTTTGGTGCTGAGTGACAGCTCACAGCTGACTTCTGACAGACAACATTTGGGTATATACCATCAGAAGTGACAGCTGCTATAACACATGTTTTTGAAGATCATATGGTTTGGCGTAGGGATACATAATTTGTTCTGGTAACTTTTCAAAGCTTTTAGCTGTCAGCTGTGAGCTGTCAGTCAGCATCAAAGAAGCCACGGGGTTCCTGTAGCTGATAGCCACCGTGGTAGTCACGTGACTCATGGCGTTAACGGGAAGGTTGCCGTTCGAGTCTTGGTCGGGTGCACTGGGGAACATGTGATTTATCTCTTTTTGGGCCATGATATCGCCAAATTTTCTATCCACGCTAATATGGATTCACTTCCTCTAAGAAAAAACTTCCTTTTTTATTATTTTTTTTAAGCCCCCTAAGCTTAATCCATTAACAACCAATGTGTTGAACGTAATAATTAAATTTTAAAAAAAACTCTGGTGGTAAAATTTAGGCGTGCTAACCACTCTCTCAGTTTTACTAGTCTGTGTCCTAGTTGACATGGCGAGTGACTTGTCGGAGGTAAGAACACAATTACTTGCAGATTCTGACACTAAGGAGTGACGTAGGCAGGTGGTAATATGTTTGGTGACCCCATCAGGCCCGTCAGTCTGTCTGTCTGTCTGTCGCAGTAATTGAGGGTCGGAAGTTCAAGGGCAAGGTATACGCTTCCTCCAAAAAGTTTGGATGGTGAGAAATTAACTCGTTCTTTAAGCTAGTTTAATACTGACATGGGTCGATATCGCCCTTGAGAGATAACTTTATAATGTAGGGGGATTGTGACACCAAATGAACGAATCCAGACACTGTAGGAGAAATCATTATTATCTACAACATTGTTTCCCAAACTGTGGTTCACATAACCACAAAGGTACGTGACGTATCACTGATTAAATACATTAACCTGTTAATACTAAGTCTTTTTACCTTACATTACGTGAATTAACAGGGTGTTCTAAAATGTATTTAGGAAACTATTTGACCCATAAAGATACGGAGGGCGGAGGAGGTTTCATAATGATGTGTTAGATACCCTGTACTAATCACCATACATTGTTAGGGTATCCATCCGCGCCCAAGTCTTCCCAATGGTCTCGTACAATTAGGTTTACCAGTCAGTACCCTGAACAAGGTTCTAGAATATCCCACTAGCGCTGCATGTCCTGCACACCGTCATCTACAAGATTTGATTATCCTAGCAATATCTTGTGATGAGTATAGGGTATGTAACTCATCATTATGTAACCTCGCCCAATTCCCATTTTTGGACCCAATATATTCCTAAGCACCTTGTTTTTCGAACACACTTAATGCAAGTGCATGGGTCTGTTTAACCACTGGTATCAAACTATAACCGATCCTTCTTTTGATAATCAAATCATAACGTTTACTTTCCTCATACTGGTAGTGTTGGAATAAATTATAAGGGCAAGTAAGGGGAGAAAATATTTGCAAGGGGGGGTGGTTATGCGTGAACTTTCTTCCATGTCTCACCCTTATCACATAATAGTTTAAATGAATGTTTGGAGAAAAAATAACGTGACTGAGATATCAGGAATTAATCCTAGAGCTTTGACGAGACATTAGAGAGAACATGGATCTCAAAATGGAATAATATACTTATTGAGCGAGCTACCCATAACGTTACTAAAAACAAATGGATTATTTTCAAACATCAAGTCATGCTAGATAGATATTATTAACATCTTTAAAATAACACAAATAAAATAGATAAATGTCATCATTGTTGGCCGCAAAGAAATATGTTGGAATTTTCTAAACTGTTCTTCCAAACAGAATCAGAGTAGAACTAAGTATACTTCTGAGATGATAACGAATCATTTGATAACACACGTCCATCAAAATCATTTGCGTAGCTTAGACAAGTACAGTAACCCCATGACTTCTTTGGTGCTGACTGACAGCTCCCAGCTGACCTCTGACAGTCAACATTGAGATATATACCAGAATTTTGACAGTCAGAAGTGACAGCTGCTAAACACATGTTGTTGCAGATCATATGGTTCGGCGTAGGGTTACATAATTTTGTCTGGTAACTTTTCAAAGCTGTCAATCAGCACCAAAGAAGTCATGGGGCTACTGTAGTGGTAACAAACAACCCAACCTTCCTTCCGTAGCCGGGTAGAAATATAGTTTTGCCAACATTTACGTGTTCTTGAATATCTGTCGAAGGAATATCGTTAGTAGTATTTAAGTTTATAATAATGTTCATATTTGATTTTGTAAGGGGTATTAAATTACAAAATTGTATCTTCTTTATTTGTATTCCCCTCTCCTTATTTGATAGTAGCTTTGTCTTCTATGACGACATGTTTCAGTTATATAATTGGTGCTACACAATATTCAGGTCTTATTTATGATAAAGATGGTATTCTGTTGAGTATGTATAATATATATATGGCCCCGAAACTTTCACAAATTTTCTTACATCTTTATCATGAATAAGACCTGCAGATAACGTAGCATCAATAACACCAAAAAATGTCGTCATAGAAGACTAAGTTACTTTCAAATAAGAAGGGAATAAAAATAGTTTTAAAAAACAACAACTATATAGTCCCTTACGTATTTCAGACATGTCAATTTGATCGAATAAATTTTTACTCGTTGTATTCGAAGTGATCAAAAGTAAGCTACAACGATTGAAGCATTTTTTTTTATCAAACCATGTCCTCCAAAAGGTACTGTACATCCAGATTTTGATTTGCCTTTGTCTGAAGCTTGCCTCTGTTAATAGTTTTTAGCTGCTCGACAGTAAAACATATAAACTCGTTTTATTTATTATTAGTATTACTTTTGTTATTTCCTTTTTCCTGCGAGGAGTGACGAGGTGGTGACCCCTTTCCTGCGGTGGGCCTTGTACTCGCGCATGCGCATAACAAGCATTGAGGGGGGAGGGAGGGAGGAAGAGTTAATTATTACAGTGCGTTCCTAACACTCTGCTGCAATCACTACTACACGTCGCTTAGCACCACAACACACAACAAAATAAATTATTTGTATGTTTTGAGCAGGCCGGGGGCTAAAGTGTCGCTATCGCAGTAGATTAGATTGCCGATGACGGATATATCAGGGTTCAAATACCGGTCAGGTGTACTGAGGGAAGTTTTTTCCTAAATTGCTAATCAATCTTTCTCCACGCAAGTGCGGGTACACTTACTCTAAATTCAACCTTCTTCATACATGATGCATTAGCATAATTAGTAC
>CABFOV010011913.1:0-12577 GCA_902141375.1 Timema poppense | reverse complement strand
TGGGACACTGGGAGATATCCTTGTAGACAGGGGTGGACCGGGACACTGGGAGATATCCTTGTAGACAGGGGTGGACCGGGACTCTATTTGTGTGTGTTTGGATGTCTCCTGATATAAATGTATCAGTTTTTATTTCGAGTCAGATCAAAAACAGTATTTCTGTTAAGAATGTGTTATTTCCTGTAGTTAAGTGCCACATTAATGCTCCTGGGTCTCGTTGTCGTGTTCATGGAACAATAAAATGTACATTCGTTGTTAGGTAAAGAAAGAGAATTCCACCAGTTTGTGAAAGATACGAGACGATACCTCTCCCAAATAGGGCCCTCTCTTCTTGTTCTCGAAATAATTTGCGAATTAATCAATGATGGCTTCTCGTAATATACAGTCTGTAGCAATTGAACGGCAATTAAAAAAACCCAGCTGAGTATCCATCCCAGGCTCAAAGCATATTCAGCGCCATAAATAACCTCGCGGACGCTAACAGAAGTTCAAGTTAATAATAATAATATTTAATGGTGTGCGAAGCTTCGAAAAGTCGAAGTCGAAGGTCAGATCTCCTCCGGCTTCGACTTCGACATTTACAATAACCTTCACATATTCGAAAAATTTCGAAGGAAGGATAAAATTTCGATAAATTATCAAATGATTTAATTTTATCTTTCTAAAGATTACATTTTTCACTATTTGAAAATTTTAAAATCGTTACTAAACAGAATTTTAACACCGACTAGTAATTTAACTACCACAATGTAAGCATAGATCAAAAGTGGGTAAGTGTTAATATATTATATTCACTATCGCCAACGTAATTTTGTAAGTAATAAAGATACGCATAAAAAAATAACATCATGATTACTGGTATGAAGCAGAGAAAGCGCTTTAGTTGTGCTAACATCCCAGCTCACGTCTAATTTAGTCCTTATATATTCTATCTCTTTGGAATTATCTGTGACAAATTTACAAGTGCATTTTGACACGGAATATTTTCATAGCTTCTTCGCATTTTCTTTATTGATCAAAATGGCTGATACGGAAAGTGGGAAATGAAAACATAATTTAATTTATAACTATTACTATCAGAGAAATGCAGATAAAAAGACATGTATGTATAAAGTTTGCAAAATAATATTATAAACTTCACGATGTAAGTAAATATTAAATCTTTATTAATAATTTACTAAGCTTAACAGTAAGCTTGTGTACATTAATTATTAATATAAGCCTTAAGTAACAAATAAAGAGATTTTCCTGGTCCTTGTTACTGGCAAGATTTAGAAAAATAGTTAATTTAAAAATTAAAATTATAGTTAAAGTGACAACAACAAAAATCCTAGGTAGCTTCGACTTTGACTTTTCTTCACATTTAAAAAGTGGCCTTCGCACACCCCTACTATTATTAGCCTCGCGTCTTACTACCCGTTCGGGTTGTACGCACTTAAGATAATATGTAGTGGGAGGGTGATTGCGAGATTAAATTGAGGACCTACAGTTTTAACATGGGATCCGAACCACGGTGGAGGCCTGGCATTCCACACGTTCACAAGTTGTGATTAATACACGTCTTGTCAGAGGTGAGGGAAGGGTTTGGCAATCAGATAAATCTTTGCCGGGACCAAGGATTGAACCCCGGCCGCCAGCACAGAATTCCGACACCTTATCCCTAGACCGCCAGGTCACCTGCTAATTTATAGATTGTGTCGAGATCTTAAGGCGACTGACCTTGGGAAAGCCTGCTTAAGGTCGGTCTTGAGTTTGGCCAACAGCTCCGAGACGGTCGAGAACTGCCTCAGGCTCATCTCGCCCCCGGGAGGGGTGGGCGTCAGTCCCGGGTGTCTGTAGTCTCGCACCGGGGGCGGGGCGGGGGCTGGCTCCTGTTGGTGTCTGACGTTCGGCGAGGGCGGCGTCTTGAGGTTGGTACTCGGGGGCGGCAGCGTCTTGCTGCGTCCCTCCTGATCCCCCGTCCCGCCCCCGTACAGCGGCGGGGCAGCGTTCTGGCGGCGGCCCCATTTCCTCAGGGACAGGGCGTAGTCCTCCGGGTTGTAGATGGGGGGGCGCTGCAAATCATGCTGAAAACAAGACAGGAATCATGTTTTAAGGTGCTAGAATAGTCAGATATAAATTACTAAACGCCAGAAATATGTAGCGTTCCTGGATGTATCTGTGCGGCAGTAGGAGAACAAATAGGGGAGAGGGAAAATGACAGTACTATGTGTGTTGTGACCCTCCTATTAAATAGGCTTACCATACGTCCCAATTTGACCGGGACTATCCCAGGTTGAAGGTCTATTCCCGGCGCTAAAGGGGCGGAGGGGAAAGGAGGGGGGGAGACAGTACACAAAAGTCCTGTAAGAGTTCGCTAAAGGATAGTAAAGGTAAACAGCTATTGCCCACGAAAGTGTGTTAAGCGAGGTAATGATTCAAATCTGTGGACAGCATGAGTTTGAAAAGTAGGTATTAAAAAAAAGCCTTCCTCGCAGAGGCAAAAATCAAGTACCAAACGGCTCTGAGCTGATTCACCATATGTTTGAAATACATTTAAAATATATTAAAAAAAATTAAAACCCTTCCTTCACCTCTGAGAAGACATCTTGTGAATGTGGGGAATGCCAGGTCTCCACCGTGGTTCGGATTCCACGTTAAACTGTAGGTCCTCCATTTCATCTTACAATCACCCTACCATTACACATTAGCGTAAGTGCGTATAACCCGAACGGGTAGTAAGACGCAGTGCTAATAATAATAATAATAATAATTGTACTTCTCAGAGGGGAAATGTTAACTTCTAAACTATGTTTACAAGTCAATATATTATGTTTAGGGTCATTATATGTAGTTTTGTTCGTTCCAGTAAACAACAAACTCGAGGACTGTTAAAGATCTTGTTAATATTTAACCTAAGCGCAACATCTGGTTGGCGATATCTCGGCTAATTAGGCAGCCCCCTTAAGTGCTCCTCGTCTTGCCATCATTCCGGACGATCCGCATATTTACACTAATGAGGTAGGAAGAGGGGATAAACCCACATCTGCACGGAGAGAGAGAAAGAGAGAGAGAGAGGTGAACCATCCAGGGAGATTCCCCCGCGGTATACCTCACCGGGATTTTAATCTCGACCTCCATTTCACCGTAAAATCAGACCGGACGCCCTGGTCCGCGTGCACACCAGTGCGGGCTGTTAGTTGTTTTAACCTTCCAACGGACATTTGGAGCACCTTTTAGATAATACAAACTTTGTTCTGTCAGCATTTATAACATTTTAATATATTATTATTGTTATTTTATAGTTATTGATAATATCTGTCAAAAGTGACATCTGCAGATAACATGACTTGACGTATGGATATGTGAGAGTAGATTTAGCAACATTTCTGGCTGTCATGTATGTTAATTAGTAAAACCATTATTTGGCTATACTAATTAATAGTAATGACGGGAATGTCTTTATAAAGGAGACTACAGTTAAATAAATTTAAATTAGTTGAAAAAAATGGACACACGACAATCGAACCCTAGACCTTCGGCTCAGCGCGCTAATGCTCTACCAATGAGTTATCCAGGATTCGTCCCATGTTCAGGGTAACTTTTCACTCTTAATTTAAGGCAGAGTCTGTGAGGGACGTGTGGAAGTCATAGACTGCCATGAGTTGATACCACAACGACTCGGGAGGGCTGTTATGTTGACAAGTGTACAACACAAGACTCTAAATAAAGCGAATTTCAATGAATATCAACAATTGAGGCACCACCTCTGTGGTCTAGTGGTCAGAGGTCCCTGGTTCGATCCCCCGGCACTTCAGTAGGTCTGCTACTTGGACAAACTCAGCCTCGTGACGACAAATAAGGAGCTACTTGTATAAAACCAATTGTAGCAGCTCCGGTTTAAGAAACTGAGATTAACGGGCTCATTGTGCTGACCACATGACACCCTCTATCCACAAATGTCGGCTCTGTCCGGTATGGCTCGTTCGTAGGCTCACACCATGGGGCCATCACCGCCGTGTTTGTATGGAGGAGACAACAGTAATATAATACCACCCCCTCCCCCCTCACAGCCTACTAAGCTAAGAGTCCCAGGTTCGACAGCCTTGTATAGTACAAATATTTATCACGGGTCGAATTGGGCTTTATCCAATACACGGTGGTTAATTAAAGGTCACGGGAACAGATGTTGTGTTTGTAAGCACTTTCTCGCACGCTCATAGAAATTCAGTGGGGAAGAGCAGTTCGGAGAACCAGTTCACTTTATGAACTACCCTAGTACACGGGATTAACAGATGGTGAGAGCAGCACTAACCAGCCGAAGGTTTATGTAGCCTATTAGTCGCTCTGTGGGCAGGAGGTTGTATACACGTCGTATCCACAACGAGATCATGTGATGATAGTGATTAGGAAGTTGCGGAGCCGGTGTGAAACTCAACCTAACATAACCTAACCCTTGTGACCGTTGGCATCATTGCCCAAGATACCGGCCGGGGAATCGAACCCGGGACCCCTACACGTCTCGTAGCCAGGTACACTGACCACTGCACCACGGGGGCGGTTAGACGAAGGAATGAGCGCATGGCCAAGGTTGAAGGGATGGAAGTCACATCAGATCGACCTTTTTGTTGTTGATTTAAGAAGAGTAAGAATCTAAGAGATGGGGGTAAGGGTAGTTCGGGATTCAAACCTAGACCTCCCCACCACCAGCAATACAGTCTGCTAAGAGTTCAACACCTCAGACCTTATGGCCATGGTGCAGGTTTATTAATTTAAAAAATATTTCGTCAGTAAGTAAACAAAACTAAGTGAAATGTAATAATTGTCCTTACAGTAATCACTTTATTTATTAAACTGGCGGCCGGGGTTCAATCCTCGGTCCCGGCAAAGATTTATCTGATTACCAAACCCTTCCTTCACCTCTGACAAGACATCTTGTGAATGTGGGGAATGCCAGGCCTCCACCGTGGTTCGGATCCCACGTTAAACTGTAGGTCCTTCATTTCATCTCACAATCACCCTACCATTTCACATTAGCGTGAGTATAACCCGAACGGGTAGTAAGACGCGGTGCTAATGATAATAATAATTATTTATTTATTAAAAATCAAATGTGTAAGATTGCAGCATTTTGATGACGTCATCTAGGGTTAATGACCTCAGGGAGAGGGTGCGGGGAGAGAGATGACGTCACCGAAGAAAACTCTGGAAGGCTAGGATGTATGACGTCCCCGGGGATAAAACGTGAAAGGGAGGGGAGTAGTGGGCCAACGACTCTGAAAGCTAAGGTCTTTTCAGTAAACGTGACATTAGAGGCGGGTGGGAATTAAGGTCTTCCTACTAAGAGGTGCACCCCACTCGAATACAACAGGTCAATGACATTACACTAAATTTTAATTTTCACAAACATGTGCGTGTTGGAGGACTTTACTAAAAAAGCCTCCCTCCCTTTCTGAAAAAAAAAATATCCGGGTATGACTGCCTTTGTTTGATTTGATAAATCAAAAATAGATATCTCTAGACAACAGGGCATATCTATCAACTTGATGAATTCCCAAATCGTAATTTAATTATAATGCAGCTAGCACATAATTATTATAATCCTCAAGTGTCGTTGTGATAAGATTTATTTTACATCCAAAGGTTATTATTCTATATATTGTCTCATTTAATTTGAGACTCAAGATAAACAATCACGGCCACACATAGAGATGTAGGCTAGTTGTGTAATTAAATGTAAACAGTCCGTACTCTTGAATCTCAACCGCTGGGTGTCTAAACTCAATCAGACTTATGTGCTGGCGGCCGGGGTTCAATCCTCGGTCCCGGCACAGATTTATCTGATTACCAAACCCTTCCTTCACCTCTGACAAGACATCTTGTGAATGTGGGGAATGCCAGGCCTCCACCGTGGTTCGGATCCCACGTTAAACTGCAGGTCCTCCATTTCGTCTCACAATCACTCTACCATTACACATTAGCGTAAGTGCGTATAATCCGAACGGGTAGTAAGACGCGGTGCTAATAATAATAATCTAAACTCAAAGAACACGCAAGAAACTGAACAAAAACCCAAGCGGTTATTTTAGATATTAGTTCCACATCTCGCCACTAGAAAGCACTGGTACGATGGCTCTTTATGGTCACCTGACTTAGTTTTTAATTTTTTTTAGCGCCACGTCTAAGAAATGTACCCACATTTGCGTGAAGCGAGAGTGGATAACCGTTTTAGGGTAATCCACCTTTAGTTCACCCGACCGAGATTCAAACCACGATCTCCCTGTCATCGCAGTCCAGTCTAATGCGTGAGGAACGAACGACTTAGGCCCTTCGTCCACCGAGGAGACCGACACCAAAATCACTCGCGACCAAACAACCAATCGCCAAGGAAGCTTTTGCATCCAAATTATGTTTCCCTCGTTATCGAGGAGAGTACGACTTTAGCGCCGGGCGATACATCGTAAGAAGACCAAACATGTTGGTCGCCAGGTTACAAGTTGCCTGTTAGTCGCACTTGTGGAGCTGTACGCGGTGTTTTATTTCCATTTGTACAAACTTAAGTTTCGATCTTTTCACGTTTTTTCCTGCAAGTTTTCACTTCCGGGTGACTGTTTGTATTCTTCTTCTTGATAGTTGAACCTACGAGTCGTTAAAGCTCTTCAAAAGTATCCCTACTCATCCTGTACATTTGTTTGAACTTAATAGTGTCCCTAAAATCAATTAAAATTTCAAACCACTTTTTTTTTCCTTCAAAATCTGGATGAACCCTAAATTGTTTCCAGGCCTTTTAAGTACATTTAGCCAAACAAACAGGTCCTCATCAGACGACAATCTCGCGACTGATAGAGAATAAGTTTATTATGTAGAGGAGAAACGGGTGACCAGTTGCTCGCGAGGTATCTCGTCGCGTTGGTTTTCTCGGTGGACGAAGGGCTTTAGACCATTCGAACATCAAAGCAGATCTATGAATTCATGGAGGTGATTTGGGTTTATTCACTAGGCTAGCAACTTGTGTTGGTGTTTATTTATACACATTCTACGTCTCAACTAAGATGGGATACAATATAAGAGCTATTTATATAACATTCTACGTCTCAACTAAGATGGGATACAATATAAGAGCTATTTATAAACATTCTACGTCTCAACTAAGATGGGATACACTATAGGTCTTGCGAATCCGTGAATACTTTACACACAACCTTGGAATTCTCCCAAAAGATACTGATCTAATCAGTCTTGTTTTTGTTTTGCTGGTGAAAGCACTTGAGTTTTTCCATCACGGTGATATTCAGTTTATTCACGTGAGCCACGCCTGAGACAGAGAAACATCCTCCTGCCATTCGGGTCTAATTGGGCATACAGTGTTAGAGCGAGACGGTGGCCGGACCATTCTAGGACGCCGTCAATGGACGTCCTACCCAACGAGATCCTCCTACTGATATTCTCTCACCTGGGCGTCGAAGACATCGTGACCAGAGCGCAGCACGTGTGCAAGCGATGGAGGCTGCTTTGCGCCAGGTCGGGGATGTGGAAGGACCTGGTCTACGTCCCGGGGAAGAGAGTCAGCGAGAAGGAGGTGTACGAGGTGATCAGACAAGCGCCCAAGCTGAGACGGGTCTGCCTGGACAGATCCATGGACACTGACACCTTCATCGACAACGTGAGGAGGTAAGGTGTTCAAGTGGCCCAACCAAACGAGGCTCACGATTATTTATCTTTAAAAAAAGGTTTCTCTTCCTCCACCCTCGCCATGCCCTTCATCTCATCATCTTTCCGGGCTATCCGCATAATTAGGTACACTAATGGAGCATATGATGTATCTCCCAGGTTCTGCCAAGATATCCGTGAACTGAGAGTGACCCCCATCAGCTGGTGCGGGCTGAGCTCCAGACACATCAGGGCCATCGTCACCCGCTACCCTGACATTGAGACTCTCGGCGTGTCTCTGGGAGAGGAGAGCCCAAGGGAGAGCCTCCAGCTCATTGGTAGTCTCGGGAACCTCAGAAGTCTCGAACTGTTCGGCTTCAACAGCGAGGACTGGGTCGGGGAGTGGAGGGTGCTCGCGGACGGTTGCCCCTCTCTGGAGAGGTTGGACTTTAGTTGCTACGGCCTCAAGGTCACCCCGGAGGACCTCGCCTACTTCCTCTCCAGGAAGAAGGACTGGTTGAGATATCTGAGGGTCACCTGCCCTAGACTGGACAGGGAGACTGTCAAACTCCTGGGTCAGTGCACCACCCTCGAGGAGCTGAGGGTGGTACATATGCCGCAGGACACCCCCGTCGACCTTAGACCTTTGGTGAGGCTACCCAGGTTGAAGAGCCTTGGCCTCAGGTAGGTTGAGGGATTGCCATGCCTCCAGGCAATAGTTGGGCCATTTGAAATCAGGCCACTCCTTTCCTCCTTTCGTACTACTCTAAGACCTAGTTTTGTCTCGAGTTGGGTTCGGACCAAATTATATTTACTTTATTATTATTATTATTATTAGCACCGCGTCTTACTACCCGTTCGGGTTATATGCACTTACGCTAATGTGTAATGGTAGGGTGATTGTGAGATGAAATGGAGGACCTACAGTTTAACGTGGAATCCGAACCACGGTGGAGGCCTGGCACTCCCCACATTCACAAGATGTCTTGTCAGAGGTGAAGGAAGGGTTTGGTAATCAGATAAATCTTTGCCGGGACCGAGGATCGAACCCCAGCCGACAGCATAGAAGTCTGACACCTTACCCCTAGACCGCCAGGTCACCTATATTTACTTTATCAACGTGTCTTGCTCCCCGTTTGGGCTATGATAATTTATTTATACTACTTAGGTAGTGATAGAAAAGGTAAAATTATACTGGAAATGTAGCCGCATCTGTTCAGAGTGAACGTGAAAAGCCATTTGTAAAAAACACACTTTCAGTGAACCTAGACCTTCCCATCACCATCAAACAATCTACATTCTGACCGATGTGGACTCCCAAGATTATTGTAAATACCTTTTGGTGAACGTCTGAAGTACAGCGCCTAATCAGAAACTTACACACGCCCCTGCATTGATATGCTCACCTCCCATACTCTACAAGACTTGGATGTCCCTAAACCTTACAGCAAGGTCAAACAGTGAGTAGCTTACCCTCGCCCGGAAAGGGAAATAAAACCAACTCGGCGCCAAACCTTTTTCAATGAGCTCAGGACCATGTGCTTGACGTTAAACTCCTGCAAACACCTATAACGTGATTGACTCTGATCTGGAGGTCTGTAGTTTTACCTTGACTGAGTATACCCATCTTCATTTTCCTGACCAATATCGCTAAGACCCGCATAGATGGAGAACGTGGAACAATCGTCTAGTTCGTCCAGTTCGGCTTTCAGGTGACGGGGAAATGGGGTATAAATCCTTGACGATTGTACTGAGGGGTCTCCTTCCCAAACGGGTTCCCACACTCTCTCCCCTTGAATGCGGGTACATTTCCTCAAAATCATACCTTTCTCATCCCTACCTCATTAGTGTGGTTAAATTCAGAAAGTACAGGCGGATAGTATTACGCGGTGCAAAATATCTAAAGATAAATATTGGTCGTATTTAGTAATCAATGAACTAACATCCGTTCAGGTTGTATGCAATTGTACTAATTACGTTGATGTGTTAGAGATGAGTAATTAGGTTGGATGTATAGAAAGTCACAACTTGTGAATGTGTGGAATGCCAGGCCTCCACCGTGGTTCGGATCCCACGTTAAACTGTAGATCCTCCATTTCATCTCACAATCACCCTACCATTACACATTAGGGTAAGTGCGTACAACCCGAACGGGAAGTAAGACACGATGATAATAATAATAATGTATAAAAAGTGTACCCACATTTGCGTGGAGCGAGTGAAACCCCGTTTAGGGGAAAGCTTTCTCTAAACACCTGACCAGTATTGTAAACCCAGTCTCCCCGTCATGGCCAATGGGCAATCCAGTTTATTGTGAGAGTGACGCCTCACACCATTCAACCATCGAAACGGGTAATCGTGTCTATTGTTTGACAGATATCACCAAGAAGACGGCCAGGCGTTGTCCGATATGTTCCTCTGCGGCGACTGGTCGCACCTACGCGACCTTCACCTGACCTTCTCCCACAGGATGTCCGACCTAAAGGTGATCTTCCGAAGGTGCCCGCTCCTGGAGCGACTCGACCTTTGTGAAATGAAGCGCTCAACCGGCGGCCCGACGGACCAAGACTTGGAGGAGCTCCACAGGATGGTCCGCCTCCGCTACCTGAGACTGACGGGGCTGAGGAGGATCACCGACCTCGCCGCTGAGCACATAGGAAGATGCGCTGACCTGAGGGAGATCATCATCGTCGGCTGCGTCCATATCACCGACGGTGCCATGGGGGGGCTTGTCAGATGCAGCATGCTGACGCATCTCTCCTTGCCTCTCGACGATTGTTTCGTCACCGGGAGCGGCTTCCATCTGTTCCCGACGCACCTGAAGGGTCTGAGGCACCTGACAGTGACGGACAGCATCGCCAAGGATGTCCTCGGGGATCTGGCGCGAAGGATGCCGTCTTTGGAGATCACCGTCAACCAATCTCCCGTGTTTTGAGTCGGTGCAGTCCCTTACGGTCGGCTGCGTGTGGGAATGACAGTACGGATATATGGCTGCGAAGCCCGGGAATTCAAAATAGTGATTTAAATACTAATGGTGATAATATTAATAAACGTTTGTGAATGCATTCGCTTTGACTAAGAGGGGAGGCCCCGTCAACTTTCCCTAGTGACGGTAGAGGTGGTTCTCAACAGGCAGCCTGCGAGCCAAATGCGGCCCGCGAAGGATGCCAGTCCGACCCGTGGACCCAACAACCGTGTTTTCCGCCGTACGTCTGACCACCCTATGCTAGACGTGACGGGACAAGGGAGGACGAATGTCCCTGCAAAGGGAAACAGTTGTGCTCGTGGGACGGTAACTGGTCCGAGTGTAACATGAGGCACTTAGTTTTAGTCCAGAGTACGCCCTAGAGCCTTGCTAATCCGAACTAATCGAGACCGACCGAAGCTTGTTCGGATCAGCGAAAATTCGGAATAGCCGGGAGAATACATGTATACAGTATTTTCACGAATTTTAAATTACAGTTGAATGAGTTTAGTAAAATTTGTATTTATTTAACTGCTGAATAACACGTGATATTCTGTAATTATTTGTAGTTACAGGAAAACACATTGTGTTGACTATAACATGTAAATATTAAACATTTATTATCACATATTACTGTTTCTTCTTCTTATTATTATCATTAGCACCGGGTCTTACTACCCGTTCGGGTTATACGCACTTACGCTAATGTGTAATGTTAGGGTGATTGTGAGATGAAATGAAGGACCTACAGTTTAACGTGGAATCCGAACCACGGTGGAGGTCTGGCATTCCTCACATTCACAAGGTGTCTTGTCAGAGGTGAAGGAAGGGTTTGGTAATCAGATAAATCTGTGCCGGGACCGGGGATTGAACCCCGGCCGCCAGCATAGAAGTCCGACACCTTACCCCTAGACCACCAGCTCACCTACAATTATCTTTTAACTTTGAACATGCCAATCAATGCAATATATTTCATTAGAATTTCCCCCCACCCCCCGTTTTCCGAAAAGTGCGTTCGGATTATCTGGAATTTTGGACTAACGGGATTTTACTGTAGGCCTATATAAATTTACCAAATTAAGTTTTCACGCCGCCTGGCTCGGTCCATAAAAAATAAAAAGTGATCCTTGTTGAGAAGTAATTGAGGAACTACATCGTGGGTTGGAAATGGCTTCACTGAGCAATGAGAGGTGCACACCCGGTTCGCGGCTTGCTCTGCTTCGAGAAAGCGCGGGTTTTGCGGGAGGAGCTTTAAGTTGTGTGTAATTAATACTATTTTAATGAATTTAAATAAATGATATGAGTAATATATACGTTGACAAAGACATCATTTTTATATTCTGCATTCCGACACCTTAGCTCAGTCGGTAGCGTGTCTTTATTCTAGGTTAAGGGTCCTAGGTTCGATTACCGGTCATGGTCGAAATATGTATCATTGGTGAAATGTGTTTTTCATCTTTCGCATTGATAAACTAACGGCCGGGAGGCTGGATGTTGGGTGTGTTCTAGATTTAAGTTGGTCTATAAGTCGTGTGCTGATATAATCAATCACTTCGGATGCGGATGTTGTTGGCACTTCAATAAATAATGTTTGGAAACTGTGTGTGAAACCCTCTTGTCTTTTTTGAACATTTTAAACATTGTTTTGTTAAATGTATGTACTAATGTCCATATTATTATTTTACTTACAACATGAGAGATACTTTTAAGCTATAGTTTACATTATTTTCAAAAGAAGACAGCTTGCAAATTCTTGCTGTCGGCTTAGCTGTTTAAAAAAAAAGAGTTTTTGGCGATAAACTAAATTGAAAGTGCTTTCGACATCCTTTAAGGTTTATTAAATTAATATTTTCATTTTATTTATTTAGCGTTAATGTTTTAAAATTTGTTTGGGGAGTAGATAAATTGCGTACTAAACCAAAACAAACAATACAACTAGTAGATTTTAACCAAATACCCCTATAAACTGTAGGGATAATGTAA
>CABFOV010011912.1:0-12578 GCA_902141375.1 Timema poppense | reverse complement strand
AACCTGATTTATAAAATATAAGAAAAATAAAGTGAAAATATATAATTTACTTGAGACAATAATTTTTTTAAACTTATATATGTTGTTTACTTCTCCAATGTTTCAACTTTAGGTTCCTACCTATCGTGTCAACTAGACAAATTACAACATTACTATACAATATTACTTTCGTTTAAAATCTAGGCTGATAGAAAATTAATATGGCTATATTGTTATAGAATGAATTAAATTAAGGGAAATAAAATTATTACGAATTTAAAAAAAAAGATCCCCACGATGAATCTGTTTCCGATGTTGACGAGATTAGATAATCCTGGTTCCAGTTCTCCCTCTATCCTTATATGGCAGGAAATAGTTTGGATAGTTTCTGTTAGTGTTTTCATTAATGGGGGTTCTTGAAAATCGCCCAATAAAAGATAAAATTTTAACTTGGAAACTGAAATCGCCTCCCACCTCTCCCTCCCCAGCCCCCACCCCTCCGTTTTTTGCACGCTTTGTTCTTCATAGGGAAAGAAAGGGCTCACCATTACATGCGTCCCGCGTTGCAAAAAGGGCACAGCCTCACAGGAATTATTCCTTTCTTTCCTCTCCCAAGGGGTCAGTTTAGCAGCTAGATTAACGGTGTATAGTTCATGATGAGTACGTAATATAATGATTTTATGTGTTTTTTCGTTAATTAACCAGGGAGTATGATTAATTGCGAACACATTACAATGGGTTTAACGCTTGGAATCATTTGTTAAGATTTATTTAAACCAAATTCGAATGTGTTGATTGTTTTTTCTTTTGGTTTATCTGGCTTGTGTACCTACTGTTAAATATATATTTTTAATGTTATGTACACTAATTTTCAAACGCATTCTAATTATAAATTGTGTGTGTATTCTTATTAGGTTATGTGTTTTAATACTCATTTTATTTCTATTTAAACATGGTTAATAAATGTGTATCAAATTATATATAAAATGGAGCTCAGGTCCAGGTGTTTGGTTTGCCAAATTATGGAAATATTAAGAATAAAAATGGTTGAATTCGATCCCAAGAAAATATGTTCAGCTCACAAAACTTTCAAGGGTAGGCCACATAAATAAATTAATCTGATTGAATGCTAGCTTTTTTTATATATATAAACTTAACATTTATAAACTATTTACATCCATTGTATTGAAATCATAATTTAATAATTTAAAAAAAATACATAAATGCTGAACAGTTATTCGTATTAAAAATTTTACTATATTACTAAATTTGGAACAGTTAGAATTTATAAAATAAATAATTATTAATATAGTTAAGAATATATATTTTTTACATTAAACTGATCTGATTTTAATCATTTTATGAACTCTTAAATTTTAATCTACAATTAAATCTTTTAAACAAATTCATACCAAAACTAGACGCTACTAATAGAATGATGGGGTGCTCACTTTCTCGTTTACATATTAACAAATTAGAGATAAATTAAATGAGAAGTAGGCCTAGTTAAAATATCATACCTGTATCTGTGCTCACCCGGACAAAATATCAAACTCGTCTAGTCTGGTTAGCCAGAGGTGAGAAGGTCTAGGTTAGAATCCTACCAGATATATGACAGATTAGCTCTCTCAATACTTTCCCTTAGTGCAAATGTGGATTCATTTTATACTATTTAACATTTTACTTTTTCCACTACCTCTTGAAACCCGTTAGCGCTATAATCATATTTATCACGATAATATAGTATGGATGAGAAAGGTAGAATTTGGATTAAATGTACCCAAATGTGCATTGAGAGAGAGAGAGAGAGAGAGAGAAAGAGAGAGAGTGGGAAACCATTAAGGATAAACCACACTTAGTACACCCATTTGGGATACGAATCCCAACCTTGCTACGCGCATAAACGGACCTCAGCAAACACATCTTCGTGGCAAACCTGTAGATGACCGTAATGGCTCGCAAATTAAATGAGGTCTACGCGGAATGAATTCTTATCTTAGTTCAATATAAAAGTTTGTAGTGATCGTATAGTGGGTTAAATTAATTAAAGAAATCATATATTTAAATTTATTTTAGCAATTCACTCGATACACGTCACGCGTGTTATTTAGTGTGAACTACAAGTTGTTTGATGAGTGGTTGAAAGGGACCTAACTACAAGTCGTTTGTTTATTTCTCACGAGTGACCTAACTACAAGCAGTTTGTTGAGTGTTCGTGAATGATTGAACTATACGTTGTGTGCATGTCGTTTGTGAACGATGTAATTACAAGTGGTGGTGGGTTTTTCTTGAATGATTTAATTACAAACTGTATGTCGGTTGATCATGTACAATTAGCATACAACTTGTAGTCCAACAATATAGCTACATGTTGTAGGTCACTAGTTTATGAACGACTGACCTAGAGAAATGATTTGCTAGATTCAATGAGCAAAATTCCTTTAACCTATCCATAATAACGTTCCATCTCTAAATGGAACACACATTTTGTAGCTTAGGTCACCCGACAACCGGTAGAAAGCTTTAAACATGAAACAGGACCTGGTGTTGTACTAAGCTAGAACTAGGAACAGTTTGAAAGCACAAAGCTGTCACTGCTGGATGATGATAGGACTAACCGCAGTGATTCAAGTGTTGAAGGAGTCAAGCTGCCGAAATAGCGCATCTGAGTATATTATTTGTCTGTGGGATAGAAATTAATAGCCCACCATGGGTTAAGCAATTAAACTACACTAATACTACACTAGCTCGTAAACAAATCTCAACTTTGTTCTTGCATTCGTCTTTAATGCATGGTAGGTTTTTGAAAATTAAAATTCTTAAATATTTTAAACAAGATCGTATAGGCACAGTGCGTTGATGCCTAGTGAGTTCTTGGTGGCAGAATCTTAGACAGAAAAGTGAATTTCATTTCTTGAAAATCAAACTAAGCGTTGCTGTTTTCTATTTCACTGATGTATAAACTTTGTTTTACTATTCCACTTTTGTTAAAATTAATAGATTAAAAAGCGTCAGAAAATAAGATAATAATAATTTTATTATAGGATGTTCAAATCGACATAGATAATACTAAGATAAATATATCATTTTACGATTTGTTTTTAGTCCATTGGTTTGAGAATCACGAAAAAATTTGATCCAATCAGTCAACATAAATAATCAAGTAAATCTATTTGTTTTAGAGGGTTAAGGGATTGTAAATATTTAATTCGTGATATTAGATACGTGATAGTCAGCTGGAATTTACGACCTATTTTTCCAATTAGACACAACTGGGATCTATAAATTATATCAAGAATAAATTATTTTTCAATTAATATGTATAGTTAATTAAGAAGTTATATTAGTGAGGGTTTTTAAAAACAAATTAGAGAGAATGTTATTTGCGTTGAGTAAACGAAACAAAATAGAAATAATGGAAAAGTCAAGCTGCTGTGTTGACAAACGTCTATCATTGCACAAAACATTTTACAGAAAGGTTACGAATGTATGTGCAAAAAAACTCAATTCAACTTTTGTACCACCATAATCATATAAAACATAATAAGATTATTATAAAAAATTTAAACAAATAAGTACATATTAAACACTATTAATTATATTTCAATGAATCTTTAATAATTCGCAAAGATGGGTAAAGCCAAGAACTATATAAAGAAACTAATCAATTTCCATATATTTGTTTTTGTAGATTAAACTAGAATATTTTAACAATAATCATTGTTGTTCCTATGGAACATATCTGGTCACCATAGAAATTCAAAATAAAACCATAATATATACCTGCTATTTTTGACCAAATAATCAGTAGTTCATCATAAGTTTTATGTTGGAAATTTGTAGATAATTGTATAATATAATTTAAACTTTAAATGATAAGATGTTAAACCTACACAATACACATGCCTAGCTGACAATATTAGTTCCCAATCAAAACTTCAGTAAAATCGGTAGCTCCACATAAATGTAGTCCAATAAGATGTGTTACACATGGTGAGATACATTTGATTTTAAATGCAACAGAATTGGTTATCAGTTTGGCTATTCCTTGGAGACTAGCACTTTAACCTCTCGACCAAAAAGTTGAACTCACTCGATGTTTTCCCCTATCTGCCCCCACTAATACCTTGGGCTTGCCCCAAATTTTGAGAAACAATGTGAAAGTGTGAAATCGTCTACAACAGATGTTTCCAGGTTTGTCAAATATCAAACGAGACCTAGCAAATGGGGGAGTCGGATCTGACCTCAAATTTGTTTGAATTGCTTTCCCCTAATTTCATCATGCTTTTCTTTAAAACCCAACCACGGTCAAACAAATTTGTGCAGTATGAACATGTATTAATAATTTTTTCCCCCCTGAACGAGCAGTGTTACGCAGCAGTTGGCACCGGTTTTTGGCCTGTTTAAGGCTAACTTGTTGGAAACATTAAAATAAATACCGTGTTCGTTTAATTCTATGAGCTATATTTTCATCCTAAACTTTACTTTCTCTATGGTATTAGCAACTCGAAGTTCATTGCCGATCTTACAAAAGTACGCCACCTATCCCTATGTTGAGCTAATTATATCCAGTCCATCTCATTACACCCTATCCCGATATTGAGATAGTTCTAGCCAGTCCAACTCATTACACCCTATCCCTATGTTGAACTAATTCCATACAGCCCAACTCATTACACTCCATACCTATGTTGAACTAGTTATATCCAGTCCATATCATTACACCGTATCCCTATGTTGAGCTAATTATATCCAGTCCATCTCATTACACCCTATCCCGATATTGAGATAGTTCTAGCCAGTCCAACTCATTACACCCTATCCCTATGTTGAACTAATTCCATCCAGCCCAACTCATTACACTCCATACCTATGTTGAACTAGTCATATCCAGTCCATATCATTACACCCTATCCCCATTTTGAGCTAGTTCTATCCAGTCCACCTCATTACATACTATCTCCTTCATTTACAAAATAATGTTGTCCTCCCATCCAAGCCTAAGTCTTCCGAACAGTTTCTTCTCATTGGGTTTAACAACCAGTACCTCAACACGAGTCTAAATTCTCTCATTTGTGATGCATATTCTGCTCAGCGTAATCTACGAGAGTTGGATTGTCCTAACAATATCTTATAGTTAGTACAACATCATTATGTAACCTTACCCACTTTCCCAGTATAATCATTCCCTTTGGACCAAACATCTCAACAAGCTCATGCCATAATGATGGCTAAACGCGCCGCTTCAAACACCCTTCACTCTCTGCCACTCAACTTGGAATTATGTTTGCAACCATTCTGTTGCCCAAAGTGTGTGGGATTACATGCTGTGCAAACCTGCTCAGTTTATTCGATTATGTGTGGGCTGCTATAAAAATAATAATTATTCCATATCTTTGTCTGTACGTATAATTAAATAAGGTAACATTACCGGTAAGCATTACTATCATAATTATTATTGATTTGAAAACTCTTGTTATGTTTTGTTGCATGACATTCATTACATAAAATACCTTAAAATCAACAAGAAGTATCATTTATTTCTCTAGCGTGAGTATGATTCTAGTTATCATATACAATTTTAGTTGTCTAGATAAGTATTTAGAACCAGTTTAATAAGATTATTGGTTCATTATATTATGTTATATTATCGAGTTTAAAGTGCACTTATTTTTAGTTCATGTGCAGCGAGCATTTATAATGTTAGTAAACATCATCTGTATGTTTTACTAACTGGGGAATTCTTTTGTCAAAAAAATTCATTTAGAAAAATATAATAGTACTTTATAATTAAGTATTTGAGAAAGTGATTTAAAAATTGGCACAAAATATATTTTACAAAACTAATCATTCCTGTAAGTTTTCTACAAGTAGAATAGTTATGTTTATTTTTATTTGTAGTATTTAACGTGTGCTTTCTGAACCTACTGATTTTATCAGCACTCGATTTATAAACTAACATAAATCTGGAAAAGAACACTCCCCCAATCCTATTAATTCATTCAAGTGAAAGGGGGGTGGGGTGTTCCTTTAACCAATGATGAATTTTTCGGCTATGCTATGAATTGAACCAGGTAACCTTAGCTTAGTAGGCAGACACACTACTGTTTGGCCTGAGTTTGACTATATATTTATATATCTACTAATGTATGGACACTCACTAATTTATATAGGGTAAACTAATGTATGGCAAACAATGGCAACATTGCCGAAATATTAGCCTACTCTATTAGTGCTCAAATATTTGTGTGACTACTTATTAAATATATATCAGTCATTTTAGATATTTCAGAAATAATTGCATTCAAGCATGAGAATTTATAGACATATTCTATCTTGCCCTTAGATATAATTTATATGAATTCCACAAAAAAAAAATCCTCTAGCCACCATCTCGGCAAATGACGGCCAAAATTCTTTATTTAACTTTTTTTTACAAAACCGTCCATTTTGCAAAATAAAATTTCAAATTAAATTGTTACCCATTTAATTATTTACATTCAGTTCATTTCCTTGGAGGGACAGAATGGTATCGAAATTTGGTCCCATGAGGATAACTTAATGCACGTCGTCAATGTAAGTCTGGTATGTTGATAGCGAGTGATTAAAGACAAAATGGTTAGGAAAAAATTGTAGAAAATAACATTTTGAGTATTATAATAAGTTCCATACAACAGAGAATAATTTAAAATTAAAATTAATTCAAACAAAATCCAAACTAATGGGAAGCACGAGGGTAAACATGTTCATACATGCCATTTGAACACCATTGCTTTTACCACAACTTAAATGTAAGAAATTTATTGGAATTTTATTTTTAATTGTCTTATAAATGTAATCTTGGATATCATAATCAAATGCTTATGTTCTGTTTTCACAAGACAGTCGTTGCTTGCCACGTGGCGAATATCATAGTTCTATTTTCACGCATTCACAGTGGTTGCTGGAGCATTATCTATTGCATACACAGGGCACTAGTTTTAATAATTCAGGTGGTGCACGCTGTTTCTAGGAAATCATGGGAACCAACACACAACTTTTGTTAGACTACCCCCATAGTGTTGTATCCAGCATATTTCCATTCCAGGGTTGCCCTTTCAAGTATACAAGGTAAGAATGTTGTTTAGACGCATCACTGGTTTTAGGGAGTGTTGCAAGAACGAAATCGTGTTTTACTTGCTGTTTAGATACAATATATTTATATCAATAGTACTGCAGTTGATCTAGGTTTTCACTCTTTTTGTAACCGTACAAGTGGAGTAAGACTTTCTCTCCTGCAATAAGCTAAATACCAATTTTAAACTGTTACAGCTAACCTCAGATCAGGATCTTTCTGAAGGAAAGCATTAGTTTTCCCTTTGACTTGATTGTATAAACCCGAAGTAGTGTCAGGTCCCGTATTGCGTGTGCATAAATAAGTATATCACAGGTCTCACCCAGAACAGCCTTTTTCTTAAGGAATATTAGACAAGGCTTCTTTGCTTTGAATCTGGGTGAAAGAATAATACTTTGTCAGAGATGGATGCCTTTAGAGTAAAAGTAACAAGTTGATCAGTATCCTGGCCTACTACAGTGAAGTTCAATCCTTATATCTTGCTTTATCAATGGCTGTTAATACAATGAGGCAATATGCTCTCGTTTATTTTTATTAGGGCTGTCAAACTTGATTCCTCGATACACTCGATTCTTACTGGTATCGAAAGAATCGAGAATCTATCTTAATATTAAGATTCTCACTAATAGATTCTTAGTTCTTAATAAAACTGGCATCTAAACAAAACGACAGCATTCAAAATAGGTAATAATTGAGTATCTCTCATATTAATTTAGTTGCCATTTCACTTTAATACTGGTAAATTGTAAATAAACCGTTAATGCCCGAATATAGTACGATCCCGAATATAATTCAAACTTGACATGTTGAGGTGCTCTACATGAAAAATGAATGGCCTCGATAATAATACAATCTGACATTATGACAGTATAAAAAGGTAGAAACTTTTTTTAAAGTTAAATTTAAGTGAGGCTGTCGGAATATATACATAGATTCTAAACAAATAATTGAAATGTAATACGTAGATTAGAAAGGCAAATTTACGTAATATATCGATATATCTACCATTAATTGATATATTTCAAAGTGTATATCGAAAGCTACGGTATTACTATCGAATTAAATGACCGCTCTCTTTTAGTTGTATTTCTGGTCTCTTTTCAATTTTTAATGTTTTATTTAGCTCTTTGAATAAAACAAGTTTAATAAAAATTGAACAAAAATCGACTTAGTTAATAAAAATGAAGCAAAAAAAACATTTTATTTATTTTATTCAATAGATTATCGATATCTCGTTGCCAAAACTTCATCACCACATTTTGGTGAGCTAGCGTACGTAGGATCAGTTATGTTGGACGACTTGAAATTTTTGTAACGTGTGAAATGCGTTATTCTTTCCGTTATAAAATTCTCAATTTATTGAATTTATTTTGAGTTTATTTGAATGTTTAGTTTTGAGAACTTTAATGTGTTTAATAAATATCTATAAGATTGGGAGATTAAAGTTTCATGCGATCATTTGTTGTAATTGTTGAGTTTGAGTTTTAAGTTGAGGGTGAGTAGAATATCAGTCACGTTGGATTAGCTATGCAATAATGCTTGGGAAAAAATTGAAAATGGAAATATTCAAGAATCGGAATCGAAAATCTAAGATCGGGGTTGAACTTAAGAATCGGGATCGAGAAATCAGATATTATGATATCTCTAATTTTTATGTTAGCAGAATTTCTCTTAGAACCCTTTATTTTCTGCTGGCTTTATGTGTATGGTATTCTTGTTCAGATTTCCATCAAATACTATAGTACAGTATAATAAATTGTGTTAACACCAACATTGTTTTATGGATGTGAAGTGTGGGTTTGTCAGGAAAAAGACAAGAGCAAGGTGAATGCGGTTTAAATGAGATATCTAAGAAATGTATGTGGACTAATTTTTATGGACAGAACCAGTAATAAATGGGTGCTTAAGGAGTGGAGTTTAAAAGGAAATCCATTAAGTAAATGTGAAAGAAGCCTCTTACGTGGGTTTGGGCATGTAAGTAAATATATACTAAGGTAGATTGTAAAGATTTAAAATAAGGGGTAGGTCATGTAAAACGTGAATAAGTGTTGTAGAAGAATGTGAAACATTAAATGTTTTATGAATAAAAGAGTATGCATTACTCGGTGTATGGATGTTGTTGAAGCGAAGGCAATAACAAAATTATGATAAAAATTGGAGATAGTTAGATGCTTAGCATTTTTTTTAATGTATTTTGTAAAATCTGTTGTTTTCAAATAAATTGCCAAAAGTTGAAACTTGTCCGTCATTCTCAAAGATGGTTGGATTGATCACAACTTTTTTGTGGGGTATTTATATAATTTTATTCAGACGGCTGAAGAGAATATGTCCAAAGATTGTCTAGCGTGTATGGATTTTTTTAAATCTCATTTTTTAACCTTTAATGACTGGACTATGATAATATAAAAGGCAGACGAAGGCAGACAGTTTAATAAAAATTGAACAAAAATCGACGTAGTTAATATAAATGGATAAAAAAAAATTATATTCATTTTATTAAATATATTATCGATATCTCGTCGCCAAAACTTCATCACCACTTATGGTGAGCTAGCGTACGTATAATCAGTTATGGTGGACGACTTAAACTTTTTGTAACGTGTGAAATGTGTTATTCTTTCCGTTATAACATTCGCAGATTATTGAATTTATTTTGGGTTTATTTGAATTTTTTGTTTTGAGAACTTTTAATGTGTTTAATAAATATCTATAAGATTGGGAGATAAAAGTTTCAAGCGATCATTTGTTGTAATTGTTGAGTTTAAGTTCGCGTTGAGGGGGAGTAGAATATCAGTCACGTTAGATTATCGATGCAATAATGCTTGGAAAAATAATGAAAAAGGAAATATTCAAGAATCGGAATCGAGAATCTAAGAATTGATGTTGAACTTAAGAATCAGAATCGAAAAATCAGATCTCGTGACATCTCTAATTTTTATGTTAGCACAAGTTCTCTTAGGATCTTTTCTTTTCTGCTGGCATTTTTGTGTATGGTGGTCTTGTTCAGATTTCCATCAAATACTATATTACAGTATAAGAAAAATGTGTTAACACCAAAATTGTTTTATGGATGGGAAGTGTGTGTTTGTCAGGTGAAAACAAGATCAAGGTGAATGCGGTTTAAATGAGATATCTAAGAAATGTATGTGGAAAAATTCTTATGGACAGAACCAGTAATAAATGGGTGCTGAAGGAGTGGAGTTTAAAAGGAAATCCATTAAGTAAATGTGAAAGAAGCCTCTTACGGTGGTTTGGGCATGTTGAGAGGGAGTGTGGAATGAGTGATCAAGTAAATATATACGAAGGTAGATTGTAAAGATTTAAATGAAGGGGTAGGTAATGTAAGATGTGGTTAAGTGTTGTAGACGAATGTGAAATATTTATGCTAAGAATTTTTTTTAATGTATTTTGTAAAAGCTGTTGTTTTCAAATAAATAGCCAAAAATTGAATCTTGTCCGTCATTTTCCAAGGTGGCTTCTTGATCGCAACTTTTTTTGTGGGGTATTTATATAATTTCATTCAGAAGGCTGAAGAGAATATTTCTACAGATTCTCTAGCTTGTATGAATTATTTATTTTAAATCTCATTTTTTAACCTTTAATGACTGGCCTATGATAATATAGAAGGCAGAAGAAAGGAATATGTCAACATTGTGCATTATATTCTTCCCACATTATATATATATATATATATATATATATGATGAATGCGCATTGTGCATTGTATTATTCCCATATTAATCATAATATATATGATAATGACGATGATGAATGTGGGAAGAATACAATGCACAAAGTTGACATTTTCCTTTCTTCTTCCTTTTATATTATCATAGGCCAGTCATTAAAGGTTAAAAAATCATATTTAGAAAAAAAAATCATACAAGCTAGAGAATTTGTAGACATATTAAATATAGGCATATAAGTTCAAATTTGACGAAGTAAACACAAATAAGGAAAGAGGATAAATAATAGGTTTTTGGTTGTTCAATTTTCATTATTATAAAATTATTTTGCCATATAACCTCCTAATTACTAACCATTTTAGATTATATATTGGAAATTATTATATATCTTAACTGCTTATTTGTAGCTAATACGAAATACAGATTATCCCAAATAAAACCGGCTCCAATCGCACAGCATTTCAAGTATGTGAACGAAATGTACGCCACCATACGCTATGCATAGTTCCGCTTGCCGAATAGTAAATGTTTATTTATTGAAACATTGCATTACGGCTGGTGGCGCTAATTTTAAAAACATACTTTGGAATACTGTGTGTTTGGGACTGGTTACATTTGGGCCAACCTGAGGGCTAATTTTATATAATAAACTTGACAAAAAAGACATCGGATCATTAATGTATCAATTAAATGAATGAATTGTAGCAAAAAATTCAGCATTTAGTTAATATTCTTATTTTATATATTAGGAAAGTAAAACTATTATGTTTATCATGTTTAATATTATTCATATTAAATACTAAAGTGCTGTAATATGTTGGTAAAATAAAGATTAAAAATTTATATGTATACTTGTAATCTAGGCGATTATACCCATCTATAATAATTTTAAATTAAAGTTAATTCATAAGAGGGAATTATGTCTGTGTCTAGGATATATATGTAGATATAGGGTAAATTCGCTTTTGCAAAAAACGCAAAAAAAAAAGGGGGTCGAAAATATGGTATTTATAAGTTTTATTTGCGTTTCATGGCTTTTGAAAGTGTTTAAAACGATTTTTGTTTCGCGAATTAACGTGAAAAACGCGATTTTGATAAGATATTAGCTAAATTATTTTATTTAGCGAAATAGACGTGGATTACCTGCAAATTCTGTGCATTTAAATAAAATGCTGAGAATTTCTATAAAACGATGTTATCAGCGGAAATAAGTGATTAAAAAATCAATCATTGGGTTTCACTCGTCTGTGTGCTTCAGCTCGGGTTTTACTTGCATTCTGTGCCTTCCACAACCCAACCGGCTAATCGCCAAATTCCGTTTGTCGTTGCTTAGAAACCAGCCACCCCCCACCCCCTTCCAACAATCCTTACGAAAGCCCAACCTCTGTCTTGACGCGACAGCACTTTCTCTGAAAATTCTAAGGGTTACGGCCGTTTGGTGCCAGACCCCCACCTACCAACTCTAACACATTAACAAACCAATCACAGGGCAGTGCTCTCCTCGATCTTCAGCAGGCCAATGCCATAGCGCTCGCAGCACGACAGTTGTCCCTCAATCGTTTTCAAGATGGGTCGTGGAAAAATGATTACTGTTGAACAGCGTCCGGGTCAATTTAAAGCCGACCAATTTTATGTGAGTGACAGCAAGATACTGATGTGTGGAATTTGCAATATTAGATTAAAGTCGGATAAGAAAAACAGACTAATTAAACACGTAGTAAGTGCAGGCCATTTACGGAGTAACGAGGAGCAAAAGACTCACGGCCTCAAGAGACAGCTTTCGATCACCGAAGTTTGCG